>JAABKJ010000755.1:55134382-55156854 GCA_011634705.1 Andricus grossulariae | reverse complement strand
TAGTCGTTTAGCTTTCCTCTTTTTGTTTCAGTATTCATTTTCAAGTATATTCCGCTGCGCATTGCTATGCGTTTGTTTATCTTATTCTTAAAATCTATTAGTACTTCCGATTTCTGTAAGTTTTCAATTTTGATTCGCGTTTTTTTAGTTTTTTGTTTGTTTTCTCACATGGGATCATGTGAAGCTGATATTTTCTTGGTATTGAGTTTATTCGAAAAATTTTAGTAATCTCTCTTGGTTCAAAATACGATAAGGTTGCCCATAAAAAACACGGAAGGAAGGTCGACTGTCTTACCGAATTTTTTGGTTTAATCATATAAACCGATTTTATGTAAAGGCAAAATGAATCTACAAAGATCTTCTTGCAATATATGCTGAATGTTTGCAAATTTTTAAGGTTTCTATTATTTTTTTACATTTTCTATTTTCGATCCTATCTCAGAAAACATTTTTCACTTCTGCTGCAAAATTTCACTTTTCGGATTTACTTAGTTGTCAACCTCAGAATCTGACACATTTAGGAGAAACTATATTAGAGTTGGTCACAAAAAATTCCGAAATGTATTATACAATTTATGGTAAGTTATTGAAAATAGTGGTTTACGCTGTGGGCGGACGAAATTACTTATAAAACTATTTATGCCGTAAATTACTCAAATTTTTGTTGCAATCTGGTTTGCAGAATTGATTGCTGCTGTAAAATATCGCATGAGATTGCAAAAATTCCATGAATCATAGGAAAGTATTCACAGAAAATTATTATATAGAAAGCATTCATAAAATAATCAGGATGAAAATAAATAATACAAAAATATTTTTAAAATTAACGTGAAAAGTAAAGAAACTACAAAGGAAGGATTCATTTCATACTTAGTTATCATATCATGTAAAAGAATACGAAAATAGAGATTCTCCACAAATAAAATTTACACAGAAAAAATCTTGGAATTCCCTTGATATATTTCAAATCCTGCAATTTCATTTAAATCCATACAAAAACTTTTTGGAATCTCTTGAAATCACTTTATACATTTGGAAATATTTTTCAAATTATTGAAATATTTGAAAGAACAAAAATATGAGAATAATTTCTAACAAGAGAGTTGAGTTTTTAAACTAAGAAGTTGAATTTTCAACAAAAAAGATTTATTTTCTGCCAAAAAAATTAGTTTTTAACAAACAAGAAATCAATATTCAAACAGTTGCATTCGGAACCAAACAGTCGTCTGTTGAGAAGAGAAAACAAATTTATGACTGAAAAGTTTAATTTTAAACCAAATAGTCAAAATTTTGACAAAAACAGATCAAATTGAAACCAAAAACAGTTGTATTTTCAACCCAAAAATGTGTCTTTTCATAAAAATATTATTTATTATCATGAGACTAAGCCATTTCCCTTTCGGGCTTTTAACATTTTAAATAATTTTGGGATAAATTATACCTTTGAATATTACAAAAAATTGAGTGTTGAATGACAATGGTGCCAATCCGACACAGCGCAAAATAGTATAATATAATATAATATAATAGTATAAATAAATCTTTTTTACTCTTTCTAATTGGGTCATCAAAAATAAGATTTTTCATTCAAAATTCAACCATCAGTAATATCATTCTGATTCCTAAAAACATAGAAAAATAATTTTCTTCAGAGATCTGATTATTAGCACAATAGTTCAACTTAAAGTGACTAAAGTGACTTTTTCCGTGAAAAAATTTGTTGTGCTCTATATATTAATTATAACTAATTTATTTTGATCTGAAAGGCTATCTGTGAAAAGATTTGTCGATAGACTTTTTCAGATAACCTTCACATAATTCTCATGACATCATATGAAGCTGATATGTTTTTGTCATAGAGCTCATTAAAAAAAAATTCAGTTATATTGCACAATTTTTTGGTTTAATGATAAAAACCGATTCAATGTAAAGGCATCGTGGATTTACAAAAATAAACTTGACATGTACTTTGAATGTTTACAAATGCTTAGTGCTTCTTTGATTTGTAGGTGAGAACACATTTTCAAATGTTTTATACAATTCATAATAAATTATTGGAAATAGTAATTCGCACAGTAAGATGACTCAAGTATTCATTTAAATATTCATGTTAAAAATTGTTTATTGAAATCTTTCATTTAGTGGCTATGATTGCAAGGGGTTAAATATATGGATTTTTGTTATACACCGGATTGCAAGGTTGCAACATTGCATGGTATTGCAAAAGATTGCATGAGATTGCAAAATATTCCATGGATTATGGGGAATTCATCATAGAAAATTATACTATAGAAAACAATGATAAAATAATCGGCATTATAATGCATCTCTTTTTATACCAATTTAAGCTTTTTTGGTCCAGAATGCAACTGTTTGATTGATTATTAATCTGTATTGAATCTATATTCAACTATTTTTTTTTAAGCAATTTTTTTGCTTGAAAATTCTTTGCCTTAGTAGCAAATTCGTATCTGTGCTTGAACTTCTATTTTAGTGTTGTTTTGGAAGAAATTAAAAAGAACAAAGCACAAATAAATTTTACAGTGAAGCTCGACAGCTCCGCTGAATAAAACAATCGATAATCTTTCATTATCCAGTAATTTGATATTAAATTTTAAAATATAAATTAGGTCAGCAGCTTTACCCTACATGAGCGACTTTAACCCCTTTTACGGTACTCTATTATAATAAACACAGTGGACAAAAAAGAAAATACCATAATTACAATATTGCTAGTGAGTAATATATTTATTTCAAGAAATAGTACATAAAAAAACATAATTTGAAAAAACATATTTTCATTATATCAGAATGTTAAGAATAGCGCCGAGTGGACATGAAGACGCTTACACGATGCATTACTGTCAATTTTTTCAAGTATTAGTTGTATTGTGAGCCAGATCCCCAACCTCCATAATTATTATTACCCCACTGACCTCCATAATTTTGGGTAGGATTGTCACCTTGAATATATAGGTTATGATCAGGATTTTGAGGATATGAGTAGGAATTCTGACCTGGATTATCTACGTACTGATTGAAGAAGCCATTATTATTATAAATTAACTGCGATTCAAAATTCTCGTGAGGATATTTTGGATCGTTCGACTTTGTTTTCTTTTTGTGGCTATTCCTCCTAAGATATCCAGATTTGGTAATTGTGGGATCCATTTCGTGCAAAGCAGGTGGTTTCTCATATGAATCATGAGGTTGAGGTGGAGACTGAACACCATTAGGATAATACGTATTAAACAAACCTAAAGCACCCCCCTGTTCTGTTTCTCCATTAATTTGAACAAGTTCATGGCCCTGACGCTGAAGACGTTCACTTTGTTCTCTAAATGATAGATCATGAAGCTCTTTAGCTTTGTCCATTCTCTGGCTTATCACTCTTCGTTCTGTAAAAAGACTGCTGATATATACAAAAATAATCATATCTGAACAAACAATCTACATGTTGACCGAGGATTTTATTCTGAACTAGGTGGACCTTCAACAAACAATAAATAAACTCCGACAAAATAGTCTAATTTTTAATAAAAAAGCATCAATATTCCATCGGAAATGGAATTGCTAGATTTCTAGTTAAAAAGTTTATTCTAACAAGAATACTAATTTTCAACCTGAGGGTTTAATTTTTCACCAATTCTCAATGCAAAAAGACAATTTTCCAACAAACCAACTCCATTTGAAACAAAAATATAACTTCCACAAATTTTTTGAATGTTCTATGAAGTAGATTATATTTCAAACCAAAAAGACGGATAATCAATAAAACAGTTATGTCATCAATCAAAAACATGATTTACCCATAATTGTTGAAGTTCCAAAAAGTAGAATAATTGTTCACAGGTAGTTTAATTTTTAACTGGAATAATAAATATTTTAGAACAAAGATTTATTTTCTACCGAAAATGACGAAATTTCGAAAAAATACATCAATTTTCAACCCGAATTATTCCGAATTATCTGGATTACAAGTTGACAACTATGAACGATTACAGATTGGGGATAAATTACTCCAGATTAGAACTCGGTTATTCTGAATTACAAGTGGATTACGCCGGATTACCCTGTATTAAGCGGATTATATTGGATTACGAGTTCGGATGACTAACTGGTTCCGCGGATTACCAGAGTTGTTTCCTCGTCGGAAGGGATGCATGACGACTGATGAAACGGATTCCGTCGCGGAGTCATAAAATCGTTTTTAAATCGTCGGTTCCCCGAGAAATACCTTGCAGTACGTGAGAATATTTCAGACTATTTCGTAGTAATTCCGAATATATCGGGATACTTGGTAATATTTGGGCCTTTTTAAAAATAATTCAAAATATCTGGAATATCAAGAATACTGATACCATCTGGGGTCGGCTTTCTTCTTGGTCGCTCTGATCTCCCTTGTTGTTGAAACTCATCATTTTGGATCGACCCTGCAGACGAAGAATCTAGAAAAGAATGATCATACTTCGCCTTGTATTGTTTTGCAAGATTTGATACTTCTGTAAACAGAGAAATATATAAAAATATATGCAAAACTCGGCATGTTTGGTCCTAATGAACATATAGATACTAACCGTTCGAAGGTCTTGGTCGAGGATGTTGTTGAGTTTCAGATGTATGTTGATGCAAATCTAGGGCATCATGATCTCTTGAAATTGAACTCTCTCTCGGTGTCGGCATGCTAAGTCTAGATGTGACAAGTCCAGTCTGATCCGGTCTGTTTCTATCTTTATTTCTATCTTTATCAGTTTTCAGTCTTTGAAGAAGGAGACCTTCCAGGAATTTACGTGATGCTTCTGTAAGAGGAGAAATATGAGAAAAATATAAATAAAAGTCATCATATCAGAAACAAATGATTCAGCTGTTGAATGAGGGTCAACATATTCCAAGTATTAAAAAAGGATTAGGATCATGATACTCACCAATTTCATTGAAGAAAAGCATAAAGTTAAGCAAAAGAGCAAAAAAGAAGAGCCTCATTTTCTCACGACGTAGAATAAACTGACTCGTTTAGAATTTCGTACAGGGAAACTAAATACTATTCAGAAAACCGCTCGCTATTGTATATATACTACCCGTTTGTAGATAGCGGGGACAAACATCGGTAATACTATTCACGCTTTATAGCATTTTATTTGTCTTACTTGCAACACAATCAATTTTCAGGAAGCAGGTGGAAAAATTAGGGCGATGTACACTCCATAAAGTTTTATTTATTTTCCTTGATATTTTCCCTAATCCTCGAAGATAACGAAATATTACCCAGGTGTTCATTGCTTCATGAATGCGTTAGAGTTTGCTGTCAAACGCGTCATTGAAATAAGTATTTGTATATCTAATACCACATTTTAGAAGATTTATATCAGTGACAATAAAAAAATTTTTAATCTCATGCACCTAGAATTTCATAAACTAGTGTTTGGAAGACCAATTTCTGTCCATTATAGTGTTGATTGAGCGAATTTTCATACATAATATTCTGCATTTTTCAATACTATAATCAGAATTAAGTTTTATTATTGCAGACTTCATAGCCTAAAATCATCTTGAAAACAGTAAATAGAATTACTTTTTGACAATAATAAGGAATCGAATTCTTTTAAATAAAATTGACAAAGATGCCGTATTGAATTTGATGTAAAACGCTTTGAATTCCTAGCCTTTCAAGTAAAAATATTGCAGTTTTATAACAGATTATGCATTATCAACCAAGCATTTGCATTCTTAACCAAATAATTCTCCAACAAAAAATTGTAATTTTTAACTGAATCGTCCAATTTTCAAACTAAAAATATTAAACTGAAACCAAAAGCAGTTACACTTTCAACAAAAAAATGTGTCTTTTCAGCAAAATAGTATTCCTTATTGATAACATGAAAACATTTTTCTTTGGGAGTTTACAACATACTGAATAATTTTAGAATAACTTTCACCTTTGAATATTACAAGGAATTTATGTTCAATCGATTTTATCATTCAAAGGAATTTCAAAGTATTTTTAAGAAATTCGGACTTTTTGAGGCATTTTAAGTGATTCCATGAAATCAGTAATCCCAGATTTTGATTTGAAATGTAAAAAAATACTTCCAAAATGTAGGAGAATTTTATATGAGGTTTTTCAGAGATTCGCAAATATATCAAGCCTTGAAGTACTTGAAATGATTTTAACGAATTTTTCAATAATTGCAGTGGTTTGCAAGGATTTCGAACAATTTCAAAATGTTGAGAACCCCTTTTTGGGTATTTTTCCAACAGAACGGCGTTAGGGTGATTAGAGGCAAACACTTTTGGTTTTCTTAGAAGCTTAAGGCAAATAACGGTAGTTTATGCGACTTTTTTTTTATTTAAGATTTTAACCACGAAGTTATCTACTTTTTAATTTGAACTTTTGACATGTTGTTCTTCAGGTCCTCAGAATCCACATAAAAGCATTTTTTCAATGAAAATTTCATGAAAAATATTAATAACGGCTGCATGAAAAGTGCCATTATCACTGTTTTTAAAGCATAATAACGGCCCTAATAATTTATATCTTATACTGAAATTTCGAGAATATTTTCCTCAAAGGTTGAAGATCACATTTTTTGAAAAAGCAGATTTAGAAAAATGTAAATAAGCCTGCTACAATGAAAACAAATCTGAGTAAATTTTTTAATCTGACGGGTCTACGAGTAATTCTCGGGACGGAGCGCTCATCAGCTTGGCCATAAAAGTCGATTACAGTGGGTCTTCACACCATAAACTCATGAAGCAGACCCTTTCACAGCAAAACGTTCTATAGTTGTATTTCCCTTTTCTAGAAAAGTGAGTAATAATGATTCAAGGAACGCTCACTAATCCTGTGATAATGTCACATCAATGAAAATAGCTGAGATTGCACTTTTACGATTGACTCTGCACTTACCGAAATTGTCAGCTTTTGCCATGACAACATTCAAAGACGATGGGGCACCTTCAAATACCGTTTGAAATTTGAAAAAGGCTGTCTTCTACAATCGCATAAACTACCGTCATTTGCCTTTCGCTCCTAAGAAAACCAAAAGTGTTTTTTTCTGGGCATCCTAATCCACGTCTTGAATGACAATGGTGCCAGTCTTACACAGCGTGCTGTTAGAAGTGGACGCGTCTCTGAATGTCGAAAAATAAAATAATATTTTCCCAACTGAACCGGTCATTTTGCGCCATTTTTTAAACAATTTTTTCCCGTTTAAAATAGTGAAATATAGTATAATAGTATGAATAGATGTTTTTGTACTTTTTAAAATTTAGTCATTGAAAATCAGATTTTTATTTGAAATTCAACCACCGGTAATATTATTCTGATTCCTCAAATCATAGCAAAGTAATTTTCTTCAGAGATCTGATTTTTGGCACAACAACTAACTCAAAGTCACTAAAGTGGTTTTTTGCTTTACAAAAAAGTAGCTGGACTGTGAGTACTAATTGTATTTGACGCCTCTTCCCCATGATCAAAATGTAGTACGCCTACTTCTCGCCAATATCGCCACGTCTTTCAAAGTTTTCCATGAAGAAATGGTGTGAACCTCGCTACTTTCTGCGTTAGCGCAAAGAGTCATTGTTTCACTTCGTGCCGATCAAACCACATAAGAAACGATTTCCGAAGATCTCATCGTGGGGAAAAGAAGAAGAAAAAGCACATCCACATCATCAAGTTCATCCCGTTCAACAGACGAAGATGATTATTTGAAAAAACTGGTCGAGAAAATGAAAAAGAAGAATCGGAAAAATAAGAAGCGGGATCGGAAAAAACGATCAAAACGTCAAAAGCGTCGAAAAGATCGTTCCTCAAACAGTTCATCAGATTCATCATCATTTCAGAGTAAAAACTTGGGATTCATGTAAGACCCAACGGAAATGATAGTTTACCTTCCGGATTCTAAAAGAAATCAAATAATAACAGAAGATGATAGATTTCGTCTAAACCAAAACATAAAAATAAGGGAGTAAGCTAGAATTGTAGGTATTTAAGTGTCTTGTTACCCTGCGGTAAATTCTGGTTGGGGTCACACAAAAGCCTGCGAAAGAGAAAAATTTCCAGCATTGCTGAAAAGCAATCATAACTATAACGCAAGTTTAATGATGACGAAATCAGTATTAGAAGATTCACATTGGTGGAAACGGGTAGGTATTTAGTCTAATCATTCATTAAGAAAAGTCGAATTTCAATCGAAGATCTTCTCAGATGCCTCCTTATCTGGATGGGCAGCGTTTTGTAAGAAAGAAAGAGTTCAAGAATATTGAAAGAATAAGGAAAAGTCCAATCATATGAACCAATTACAACTTTTAACCGCCTTCTTACGCTTGAATTGCTTCGCAGAGAATCAAAAAAAATGTCAAGTATTGCTTATCTGGAAGTGGTGTGAAGAAAGGGAAATCTAGATTTTTGCGACTTACATTTTATCAGCTATGAAGAAAATAGTGGATGAAGAAGCACGTTGCCTAAAATCAAATACCGAAATCGAATTCTCCAATCTGGCCTTCAGATGAATAGCTAGAGCTTTCGACAGCCAGAAATAGATCTTTTTGCCAGCAGCGAGAATGCAAAATGCTTAAAGTAGGGTTTATTCGAAGAAATATCCTGATTCAGTGGCTATTGATGCGTTCAAAATCTCTTGAGCAGATCACTTCTTTTATGGTTTTCCACCATTTTCAATCATATTGAAAACCTTGCAAAAAATTAGGGACGATGAAGCTAAGGGCATCATAGTGGTACCACAATGGCCATCGCAGCCATGGCATCCACTATTTAAGGCCGCCTTAATCTCAGACATGGTTCACATTAAAGCAAAAGACAATGTTTTGTTCCCCAACAGGAAGGAAGAAACTTTCTTGAAGAAAGTTAACCTGGTGGCCGGTATTTTATCCGGAAGGTATCCGAATTAAGGGATGCACCGTCGGCTTTGATGAAAATCTCAATTTCATCTTCAAGCGACTCTTCCTTCAAGCAATATGAATCTTGTCTTGGAAAATGGTGGGGCTTTTGTAAGAAAAGGAACTTGAATCCGTCCTTGAGCTCAGTTCGAGATGTATTAATTTTCTTATCGGAATTGTTTGACAACGGGGCAGCATGCAGTTTAATAAACTGCTATAATTCAGCGATTTCATTGCTTGTTGGATCTGAGATGGTTACAGATCACAGTATTAATAACAGGACATAGGATGCGAACTTTTGCACAAATTAAAACAAATAACATAAAGACAACAAAAGAAGGATTTGAGAGTAAAATAGCAGATTGCATCAAAACTTCTGGACCAAACGGAAAGCAACCATGCCTGAACATGCCCGCACTAAGATGCTTCTTAGACAAAAGAGAAAATTTAAGAGAAAAAACCACATCTCTTTTTATATCTTTCAAAAAGCTAACACATTCTTGAAATCCTACAATTTAAGTTTGACTGATACAGATGCTTATGCTCGACCAGTCTTGAAAATTGTTTCATACGTTAATGAAGGTTTTGTTCAATATGAACCTTTAAACATAACATAAGTGAAGTTCTATCCCAATTGTATGAAGCGCCTCTTCCGAAGTGATCACTCCCACCCTTTGATATTTCCATCTCATATTATTATCATAAGACCCAAAATTCGTTCCGACGACACTTTAAAACAATGACTCTTTCCGCCAATGCGGAAAGTAGCGAGGTTCACACCATTTTTTCATTGATAGCTTTGAAAAACGTGGCGATATTGGCGAGAAATAGGCGTGATATATTTTGATTACTTCGGAAGAGGCTCTTCATACAATTAGGATAGAAATTCACTCTCAGGTGAGTTCGTTTAATCTCTGAATTTTAAACCAAATAGTCAAAATTTTCAACAAAATAGATTAAACTGAAAACAAAAACAGTTGCATTTTCAATCAACAAATAAGTCTTTTTCGCAAAAGAGTATTTATTATTATACCATGAAGCCATTTCCCTTTTGGGGTTTTCAACATTTTAAATAATTTTCAGATAACTTTTACCTTTGAATATTACAAGGAATTTATGTTCAACTGATTTCATTAATTTAGAGGAAGGTCACAATATTTTAAAGGAATTTGGACATTTTGAGGCATTTTGAGGGATTTCAAGAAACCATCAATCTCAAATTTCAGATTCAAATGCATACAAATACTACCATAATTTGAAGGAATATGATGAGATTTATTTTCCAACATTTGAAATGATTTTTGCGATAATTTTTATCTTTGAGTATTGCAAGGAATTTTTGTTCCATTGATTTTAAGAATTTAAATAAATTTCAACGTATTTTTGAGAAATTTAGACTTTTTGTGGCATTTTGAGGAATTACAAGAAATCAGCAGCCTCAGAATTCAATTTCAAAAGAATAAATATATTTCCTGAATGTGAGAGCATTTTATAAGATTTACTTTCAAACATTTTAAATGAATTGTTGGGATAATCTCTATCTTCGAATGTTCCAATGAATTTTTGTCCAATTGGATTTATTGATTTGAAAGAGTTTGAAAGTATTTTCAGGAAAGTTGGACATTTTAGGACATTTCCAGGGATCCCATGAAATCAGCAATCCGAGATTCTGATTTGAAATGGTGTCAATGTAACACAGCGTGCCGTTTTCTGCGCGATTGTTTTGGAATTTTTTGTGTGCAAAATAGTATTAGATGATATATTGAAATATGTATATGTTTCTCGTACTTTTTGAAATTTGGTGATTGGAAATCACATTTTTTATTTAAAATTCAACTATCGGTATTATCATTCTGATTCCTGAAATCATAGAAAAGTCATTTTCTTCAGAGATTTGATTTTTGGCACAAAAACTATCTCTATTTCACAGGAAACATTTTTTGCTTCTTCTGCGAAATTTCACTTTTCGGATTCACACAGTTGCCAATCTCAGTAGTACATCACACATTTAAGGGAAACTATAGCAGAGTAGGTCACAACAATTTCCGAAATGAATTATGCAATACATAGTAAATTATTAAAAATAGTAGTTTACGCTGTTTTTTAAAACTATTTATAAAACTATTTATATCGTAATTTTTTTGATGAATTCCATTATTTAGTTGCTATTAGTGCCAGGGGTTGATTACTTAGATTTTTGTTGTACTCTGGTTTGCAAAATTGCTTGGTGTTGCAAAAGATGGCATTAGATTGCAAAAATTCCATAGATTATAGGAAATAATTCACAGATATACAAATTCTTTTTGCAATTTGATGAAATATTTTGTAATTAAATGAAATATTGGAAATCTGTTGAGATTCTTTGAAAATTGTGAAACTTCTCGAAATCTTAAGACGAATGAGAGGTCTTATAAATCTTGATCTTCTTTTGTTAAATTGTTAAAATGCGTGAAGACTTTTCAAAATAAAATATAGCTTATTCCGTTAACCATAGATCACTTGAAATCCATTGCTTATGAATTGAATTAACATTATTCATTGAAGTTTGCTAGGAATAACAAAAATACCTAGAAATCTGTTAAAATCCCTTGAAATTCTTGGAGATATTATAAAATTTTCGAATCTTCATGAAACTTCTTGAAATACTTCGAAATCCCTCAAAATTTTTGAATGGCTAAGAATCCCTCGAAATTTAATTCACTTCCATAAATTGTGCTTGGCTCTTATATCCTAGAAATCTTTGTATATCTTCTAAAATTCTTTAATTTTTCTCGTCAATTTTTATATTTCTTGAAATCTTCCAGAATCCCTTAAAATCCCTTGGAATATCTGGGAAACGTAAAAATCCATTCTGAAAAGTATAATTTATTTGGAAGCTCTTGAATATGATTTAAATCAACATTATTGATTAGAGATCTCTAAAATATAACATTTAAATCCCGAGATGTCTTTTAATCTTCAAAAAAAAATTTATTTTCGATAGAGTAACTCAACTTTCATACAAGTAGTAATACTGGATTAATTTTTTAACTGGAAATGTAACTATTCCATTTTTCGTTGAATATTTTTCTACTTTAGCTAAAGATTTAACAAACTCATTAAAAATTCGTCTGTTTTACAAAAAATTATTCTTCTCGGTTGACAATTGAATTATGTTGTCAAAAAATAATCATTTTGGATGAAGATTTATCAGCTAAAAATTTATGTAACTATTTTGCTGACAATTCGTTTATTAATAATAAAAATAAATATTTTAATGAAAGTTTAACTGTTTCATTCGAGGCTTAGTACGTAACTTTTAGGTTGAAAATTACATGATTCTTTGCATTAGATAAAAATTCGTATCTTTGGTTGAACTTTGAACTGTTTTGATGAGAATTTGTTTTTTGTTCAGGAAGATATGAAAAAGCACATCATGAATTTTCATTACTGTAAAAAGGGGTAAAGTCGTTTATGTAGGATATAGTTGCTCACCAATAAATGCGGTTCAAATAAATTTCAAACTAAAGTTCGACCACTCCACTGAATACAACAATTGATAATCTTCTATTTTTACAATGGATAATTTCATATCGAATTTTATAACATAAATTTGGTGAGCAGCTTTACCCTACATGAGCGACTTAACACCGTTTTATGTTACTATATTATAATAAACACAATAGATAAAAAATAAAATACCATAATTACAATATTGCTAGCCAGTGATGTATTTATTTCAAGAAACAGTACATAAAAAAACATAATTTCAAAACACACATATTTGCATTAGAGAAGGATGTTCACAATAGCACTGAGTGTGATGTACAAACGCTTAAGCGTTGCATTATTACTAATAGTATTGTGAGCTAGATCATCCACCTGCAAAATTATTACTTGACTGATAATAAGAATTAGAATTAGAATAATAGATTCAGTATGAGGATTCTCACTTCGATTATATAGGTTATGATCATGACTTTGAGAATATACGTTATGATTTGGACCTCATTTATCCAAGTAAGGATTGAATCCGCTATTATTACTATAAATTAACTGCGGCTCAAAACTCTCGTAAGGATTTTCTGAAGGTTGAGACTGGTCTTGAGAATTCGTAACATCTTTCCGCCTTGTACCTCCTGATTTTACTTTGGGGTTTTTCCTTTTAGGATATCCACCTACTGTGACCGTATCATATATTTCGTGCAAAGCAGGTGGTCTCTCAGATGAATCATGAGGTGGAGATTTAGACTGAAGACCATTAGGGTAATGCTTATTGAACAAACTTAAAGCACCTTCAGCATCGTATTCTCCATTTACTTGGACAAGTCCATGTTCCTGACTTTGCAGAAGTTCACTTCGTTCTTTAAATGTTAGTCTATGAAGATATTTAGATTCGGCCATTTTCTCGTTTAGCACTTTTTGTTCTGTAAAAAGACTGCTGATATATACTAAAATCATCATATCTGATCCAAACGATCTACATGTTGACCGAGGATCTGCATTTGTCAAGTTTTAAAAAAAGCTTATATTACAACTTATATTACAGCTTTCAGTTTGTGTATACGAGGAATATATTCTCGAATAATACTTTCAAATACTTGAATATATGAAGGCACATTTGGGAATATCTTTCATCACAAGGAATACTTGAAATACATATGTTCTCAGAGTGAAGGGATTGAGTGAAAAACAGTTTCAGACAATTGGATCAAGCGGATTACCAGAGTTGTTTTCCTGTCGGAAGGGATGCATGATGATTGATAAAGCGGATTTCGTCGCGAAGACATAAAATCATTTTTGAATCGTCGGTTTCCCGAGAAATACCTTGAAGTATGTGAGATAATATGACACTATTTCGTGATAATTCGGAATATATCGGAATACTAGGGAATATTTGGGAATTTTCGGTAATGATATTAAATATTTGAAACATCAAGAATACTGATACCTTGTGGTGTTCTTTTTCTTCTTGATTGCTCTGATCCCCCTTGTTGTTGATACTGATCAATATGGTTCGACCCTACAGAAGAGTCTTGAGAAGAATGATCATACCTCGCCTTGAACAGGTTTGCACGATCTGATACTTCTGTAAACAGAGAAATATATAAAAATATATACAAAACTCACCATATCTGGTCCTAATGAACATATAGATATTAACCTTTCGAAGGTCTTGGTCGAGGATGTTGTTGAGTTTCAGATGTATGTCGATGCAAATCAAGAGCATCATGATCTCTTGAAGTTGAACTTTCTCTTGGTGTCGGCATGGTAAGTCTAGATGTGACAAGTCCAGTCTGATCCGGTCTGTTTCTCTCTTTATTTCTATCTTTATCAGTTCTCATTTTTTGAAGGAGGATACCTTCCAGGAAATTACGTGATGCTCCTGTAGAAAGAGAAATACAAAAAAATATAGATAAAACTCATCATATCAGAAACAAATGATCCAGATGTTGAATGAGGGTCAACATATTCCAAGTATTAAAGAAGGATTAGGATTATGATACTCACCAATGTCGTTGAAGAAAAGCATAAAGCTAAGCACAAGAGCACAAAAGAAGAGCCTCATTCTCTGCCGACGTAGATTTAAGTGACCCGTTTAGAATTTTGTACAAGGATACTAATTACTTTTCAGGAAACCGCTCGCCAATGTATATATACTTCTCGTTTGTGGATAGCGGGGAGGAAAATCGGTAGGGCTATTATTCACACTGTGTAGCATTTTATTTATCTTTCTTGCAACACAATCCATTTTCAGGAAGCGGATGGACAAATTAGGGCGATGTACACTTCATAACGTTTTATTTATTTTCCTTGACATTTTCCTTAATCTTCAAAGACAAAGAAATCCTACCCAGGTGTTCATTGCTTCATAACTGCGCTATAGTTTGCTGGCCAACCAAGGAGTTATATTTTTAACGAAATAATTGCATTCTCAATCAAAGAAGATTATTTCTCCACCAGATGAGATTAATTTTCAACAAAAGAGTTAAGTTTTTCAATTAAAAACTTGGCTTTTCAACGAAAAAAGATGCATTTTCTGCCAAGGGAGATTGATTTTTAACTACGAAACGAATTAATATTTAACCAAATATTTACTTCTAGAACCAAATGGTTGCCTATTTCAGCAAAAGAAACATATTTTAATCAGAAAGTTCAACTTTTAACCAAATAGTTGAATTTTCCATCAAATGGTCGAAATTTCTTGATCTGTTTTTGGTTGAGACGATTAATTTTCAAACAAAAAAAAGACAGAAGAATTTTCAACACAATAGATAAATTTTGAACCAAAGAGATAAGTTTTCCACTAAAGCGTTGAATCTTCAATCAAAGAATTATTTTTCAACAAAGTAGTTCAACTTTTAACCAAGTAATCGAATCTTCAACCAAAATAGATGAATTCTCTTAGAAAAATATGATAGTTGATAGTTCAACCCAATCTGTAACAGATTATCAATTTATAAGGAAAAATTTGCATTTTGAACCTAATAATTGCATTCTCAACCAAACAGGTTGAATTCTCAATCAAATGAGAATTATTTTTAGCCAATAAAAAGTCCATTTTTTACCAGATAGTTGCACTCGGAACCAAAGTGTTGTTAAGAATAGGAAATCAATTTTCAACAAATTTTTCAAAAATTATCAACAAAATGCATTCTTAACCAAAAAATGTGTCTTTTCAAACAAATAAAATTTATCATTAAGCCATTTCCCCTTCTGGGTTTCTAACATTTGAAATGATTTTGGGATAAATTTCACCTTTGAAAATTACAAAGAATTTATGTTTAATTGGTTTTATTAGTTTGAAGGAATTTTGAAATTTTTAAAAGAAATTTGGACATTTTAAAGCATTCTGAGGGATTCCAAGAAACCATCAATCTCAGATTTCGATTTCAAATGCTTTAAAATACTTCCAAAATTTGAGAGAATTTAATATGGGACTTTTCAAAGATTTACAAGTATATAAATCCTTTGAGTACTTGGAATGATTTGTGTATTTTTTCCACAGAATTGTGTTGAATGACAATGGTACCAATCTAACACAGCGCAAAATAATATAATATAATAGTATCAATAAATGTTTTTCGTGTTTTTTATAATTTGGTAATTGAAAATCAGATTCTTTATTTGAAATTCAACCATGGGTAATATCATTCTGATTCCTGAAATCATAGGAAAGTCATTATCTCTAGAGATCTGATTTTTGGCACAACAACGAACTCAAAGTCACGAGAGTGGCTTTTTGCTTTAAATAAAAGTTCCTGTACTTTAAATATTGATTGTAACGGATTAATTTTCAACTCAGAGGCTACCTGTCAGAAAATAAGTCAACAAACTTTTTCAGATAACCGTCACATGATTCACATGAGATCATATGAAGCTGATTTGTTCTGGGCATTGTGCTCATTTGAAAAAACTCAGTAATCTCGCTGTTTCGAAATTACGATAAGGTTGGCCGTGAAAAAAACGAAGAAATGTTGACTGTCTTACAGAATTTGTTGGTTCAATGATATAAACCGATTTGATGTGAAGGCAACATGTATCTATAAAAATCTTCTTGACATATATGTTGAATTTTTGCAAATATTTGAGGCCTTTATGATTTTTTTACATTTTCTATTTTTAATCCTACCACAGAAAACATTTTTTGCTTCAGCTGGGAAATTTTACTTTTCGGATTTACTTAGTTGTCAATCTCAGCACCTCACACATTTGAGAAAAACTATAGTAGAGTAGGTCACAACAAATTTCGAAATGTATTGTACAATTCATAGCAAATTATCAAAAATAGTAACTTATACTGTGGGATGACATAAATATTTATATAAATATTTATGTTGAAATTTTTTTGCTAAACTACACTATTTTGTTGTTATTGATGAGAGGGGTTGATTATTTGTTTTTTTTTGTACAATGGATTGCAAGATCGCATAAGATTATTGAAAATCCCATGGAGTATTGGGAATTATTCACAGAAAATTATTATATAGAAAAAAATTATAAAATAATCAAAATGAGAATAAATATATATGATATATTTCAAATCTTAAAATTTGATTTAAACCCATACAGATACTTTTTGGAATCTCTTGAAATCACTTGATATCTTTAGTAATATTTTGTAATTAACTGAAAGATTGGAAATCTGTTAAAATATGTTGAGATCTATTGAAAATTGTACGATTCTTCGAAATCTTAGGAATAATCAGATGTCCTATAAATCCTAATCTTCTTTTGTTGAATTGTACAAATGCGTGAAAGTCCTTTAAAATAAAATATAGTTTTGAATAAAATATATTTTTGAGATCCCTTGAAATCCTTGGAGATTTGATCAAATCCTTGAATCTTTGTGACATTCCTTAAAATACTTTGAAATCCCTAAAAATATTTCGAATCTTTGAAAAATGCGAAAATTCATTTTGAAAAGTATAAATAATTTGAAAAGCCTGGAATATACTGTAAATTAAACGCTCGGTTAGAAAATAGTGGTGTTGGGTAGGAGGCATAGATTTTTTAGATTGATCTAGAATTTTCGTGTTTTTTATATGAATAACGTTTTATGAAAAACCACTCACGTTTTTAAAACCCCTTAAAATTTCTCGAAATCCTTAAAGATTTGTTACTAAAATGTTGAATCTCTAGCAAACAAAAAATATTTTTGACAAAGTAGCTCCACTTTTAAACAAGTAGATGGATTTTCGACTGAAAATATTAATTTTGAACCAGAATGTGAAAATTTTGACTAAAACACATAAACGAAATTTCAACTAACATTATGAATTTTCACCAAAAAGAAAAAAAACGAAGTTTTATCAAAATAGTCTAATTTTTAACAAAAAGATATTAATTTTCAAACAAAAATGACGAATTTTCAAAAAAGGATGATCTTTCATTCAAGAGTGAAACAAATTTGAACTAAATTGTTAAATTTTTGATTGGATGACTTTCGAACTAAAATTTTCAACTACAAATTTCAGGTATTACATGAAATCTAATGATATCCTTGAAATCCCTTGAAATATTTGAATTTCTATGGAATTCTTTTAAATTCATTAAAATACAGTACTATTATTATACCATCAAGCGATTTCTCTTTCGGGGTAGGCGTGACTCGCTCGGTTAGAAAATAGTAGTGTTGGGAAGAAGGTATGGATTTTTTGGATTGATCTAGAATTTTCGTGTTATTTATTTAAATAAAACTTTGTTCCGCAACACTGTTCCGACCCAGGTTGCTGATCAATCTTCCCAGCGATCACCCCACGTTAAGAGCTTCACAAGGTTGTTATGTGAGGTTTCCGACTTGAGCTGATTAGTACCCAAGGTCATTTGTTTCAGGTGTCATTCACTATACTCACATTCTTTTCAAAACTATTTGTCGTCACACCCTCGTTTATGCGCCTTTCTAACTCCCCATCTATCTTCTCGTCACTAGTGAATAGGCTACCTAGATATATGAACTCATCAACTTGTTCTAATCTCTCAACATTTAAGACAATGTCGCACATTGTTTTCTCACCTTTCCTTCAAATTCAACGATTTGCGTTTTATTTGCGTTAATTTTGAGGCCCATGTTCTTCATGCTTGTATTAAGTCTACTCAACATTATTTGCAAGTCCTCGATTGATTCTGCCATAACTATATTGTCATCTGCGAGAGCTAACCCACGTACCCTCACTCTCAACAAATGCAGTGAAAACTTCCTTTCCTACTCTTGAGCTTTCTTCTGTAAATCTGTCTTAAGCTAAATATCTCATCTGTACATAATCTTCCTGGCATAAATCCACTTTGGACTTCTCATATCTTTTTGCTTTTATCTCCCTTCCTTTCGCATATTGGTACGATAATTGCTTTGTTCCACTCGTCTATGACTTCCCCCATATCGATAGATAAATTCATCAATTCGCACAGCCTGTGAGGTATGAGTTCGCCACCGTATTTAGGCATTTAAGCGCTAATACTATATACACCAGCAGCCTTACCGTTTTCTAAATTCTTAATTATATCTTCAACTTTGGTGACACAGACTTTCTCAATTGGTTTTTCTGATGTATTAAGTTTTATGTCGTAGTTTTATTGTTCTATAGGTTCACCTCCTAATAATTCTTTAAAAGAGTCTTTTAAAGCGTCTACAATCCCGTCTGTATCATATAGTGTTTCACCTTTGCTGTTTCTCATGCTGACAAACTCTGTACTTTTACATCCTTTCATCTCATTATATAATAGTTTTCTGGTTTCGTCGGTTCTGTAAACATTTTTTTGTCAAATTCTTTCCAAGTTTCTTTCGTTTATAACATTTTTTGTACAAAATTCAAAAATATTTTGTTTGAAGATTCTGTTAAGGCTTAAATTAACGTCTTAATAGGCTATGAAACCCTTCCTTGTAGGCGCTCTGCGCCTACTTTGACTATATATAGTTTTTTAATTCCTTGAAATTCCCTGAAATCTTTGAAATAATATCAAACCTCAGTTTGCTCCTGTAAATATTATATAAGAATGAGGGCGCGAAAAAGTAATCGAAATTAGAATTTTATTCAAGTAACTATTTGTTTAGATATTGGTCGCGCATCCCAAAAATTTTCAAAAAAAAAAGAAAGAACTTTCAACAAAATTGTTAAATTTTTAACCAAAGAGATGATTTTTCTACTAAATTGATGAATCTTCAACCCAAAAAATCAGTTTCTAACAAATTTGTCTTATTTCTAACCAAATAATTGAATCTCGAAACAAAAATGATGAATTCTCGGCAAAAAATATGATAGATAATATTTCAACTCAATCCGTAACAGATTCTTCATTTGTAACCAAACAGTTGCATTCTCAATCAAACAAGATGAATTCTTCATCAAATAAGATTAATTTTCAACAAAAAAGTTGGGTTATCGAACCAAAAAGTTAAGATGTTCTACAAAAAAATATGAATTTTCTGCCGAAAGAGATTAATTTTCAACTAACAAAAAATTAATATTCAACCAGATAGTTGCGTTTCAAACCAAACAGTCGTCTGTTAAGAAAAGGAAACAAATTTTCAACAAAAAAGTTTAATTTTAACCAAATAGTCAAAATTTCGAACAAAAGTGATTGTAATAAAACCAATAACAGTTGCATTTTTAACCAAAGAATATGATACTTCATCAAAAAAAAAATTGTTCTTCATTTTGCTCCTTACCAATTTTTGAAAAATTGTTCTATTTTTATCATTTCTGGTTTTATTCCGGTTCTAATATTTCCCACAAATATACTATTCAAAATTTCGTCAATAAGGGAATCTTTAGATACAGATACTTGTTCAAAGCATTTTTTCTTTCAGAAAAATTGGTTTAACGAATTCAGCGATTGAAGAATTTACTTTCAAAATTGAAAAAAAGCGATAATAAGATAAAATTTAATTGCAAAACACATTGTTCAAATAAATGTTTTTCGTCGGTTGCGAAAGTCTGTCATTGAAAGTCAGCTTTTGTATTTGAAATTCAACCATCGGTAATATCATTCTGATTCCTAAAATCATGGAAAAGTCATTTTCTTCAGAGGTCTGATTTTTGGCACAACAATTCATCCTAAAGTGACTGAAGTTGCTTTTTCTGTGGAAAAATGTGTTGTAGTCTGAATAATCATTGTAACTGATTTGTTTTCAGCTAAGAGGCTATCTGCCAAAAGATGAGTCGACATAATTTTTCAGATAATATTCATATAATTCTCATGACATCATCTGAAGCTAATATGTTATTGGAATAAAGCTCATTTGAAAAATGAACTAGTGATTTTGCAGCATACCTTGGTTTAATGATAAAAAGTGACTCCATGTGAAGGCAACATCGATTCACAAAAATCTTATTGACATATGCTTTGAATGTTTGCAAATCTTTAAGGGTTCTATGATTTGTAGGTCACAACACATTTTGAAGGGTTCATACAGTCTATAATAAATTATTGGAAATAGTAATTTACACAGTAAGAAGACTTAAAATTCATTTAACTATTTAGATTCAAAATTGTATGTTAGAATCTTGTATTCAGTTGCTAATAATGCAAAGGTTTAATTATTTGGATTTCTGTTGTACGCACTGGATTGCGAGAGTGCAGCATTGCATGGTATTGCAAGAGGTTGCAAGAAATTGCAAAAAACTTCATGCATTATAGGGAATTCAAAATAGAAAATTTTATTATTAAAAACAACGATAAAATAATCAGCATGAGAATAATTAATACAAAAATATTAGCAAAAATAAGGTAAAAATTAGAGAAACTACTAAGGAAGAATTTATTTTAGACCACTCATAATATCATATAATACTTTGAAAAATATGTTGTCATCAATTTAAATATTCGAAATCTATTAAAATCTGTGAAGATCTATTGAAAATTGTGGAATTCTTGAAATTTTTTTAAATATTCAGAGATCCTATCAATCGTATTGAATCTTTGAATCCTTGAATTTTTGTAAACGTCCTTAAAATGCCTCAAAATCCCTTAAAGTATTTGGAATTGATAAGAATCCCTCGAAATTTAATTTATTTTCATTTATTTTCCTCAGCTCTCATAAAATCTTTGAAATCTTTTTCTGAAATCATACCAAATTCTTTCATTCTCCTTGTCATTTTTTATATCTCTTGAAATCCTTTGAAATTCCTCACAATCAATTGAAATCTTTGGAAAACGTAAAAATCTATTATAAAAAGGACAAATCATTCAAAAGCCCGTGAATATAATTCAAATTCAAGATATTCATTAACGTTCTCTGAAATCAAATTCAAATTTTCAGAAATAATTGAAATTCCTTGAATCCTGGGAGATTTTATACTAAAAACTATGAATCTTTAACAACAAAATTTATCTTCGAATAAGTAACTCAACTTTCATACGAGTATTTTCAAAACAGGTTATTATGTTCCTTGACCAGGGTAGTAGATAATGTGTAGATCTTATATGAAAATGACATCCTCAAAAAAATGAAATTAATCTCATATTCTTTTACCGATACGTTGACGATATCCTTAACTGTATACCAGAAAAGGATATCGACAATCTACTTAAAGCTCTGCATTCATACCATAGCAAATTGCAATTTATTGTTGAAAGAGAAATCAATAATCCAATTGATTTTCTTCAAATTACTCTTATTCGGACAGACAACAAACATTTCAGTTAAAATATTATTACTTCAGTTAAAAAATCATCTCTTTTTATACCAATTTCAGCTTTTTTGGTTCCAAATGCAATTGTTTGGTGGATTAACGATCTGTATTGAATCTACATTCAACTATTTTGTTAAAAATTAATTTTTTCGTGATAAAATTTTTGCCTCAGTCACAAATTCGTATCTTCGGTTAAACTTTTAACTGTTGAGGAAAATATCAAAAAGCATAAAATACATTTTTCATTACCGTAAAACGGGGCAAAGTCGTTTATCTAGGGTAAAGTTGCTCACCAATAAATTCGACCCAAATAAAATTTAAACTAAAGCTCGGCAGCTCCACAGAATAAATCAATCTGTAATCTTTTATTTTTTGCCCTGGATAATTTGATATTGAATTTTGAAATATAAATTAGGCGAGCAACTTCACCCTAAATGAGCGACTTTTCTCCGTTTTACATTACAC
>JAABKJ010000755.1:54981150-55134282 GCA_011634705.1 Andricus grossulariae | reverse complement strand
GATATTGAATTTTGAAATATAAATTAGGCGAGCAACTTCACCCTAAATGAGCGACTTTTCTCCGTTTTACATTACACCATCATAAAAAACACAGTGTATAAAATAGAAAATACCATAATTACAATATTGCTAGCCAGTGATGTATTTATTGGGAAATATGGTACATTAAGAAACATAATTTAAAAACATACATATTTGCATTATAGAAGGATGTTCACAATAGCATTGAGTGTGACGTGAAAATGTTAACACGTTGCATTATTATAATTTTTTTCAAGTATTAGTAGTATTGCGTGCCAGATCACACACCTCTATGATTATCATTATTTGACGGATAATGAGAATCAGCATAATTATTAGCTTCAGAATGAGGATTATGACTTTCATAATAGTGGGTAGGATTCTCATCTTGATTATACAGGTTCTGATCATGATTTTCATAATATCGGTAAGAATTCTGACCAGGATTCTGTACGTAAGTATTAAGGCCCCTATTCTGATTATCAATGAACTGCGGCGCAAAAGTCTCGTAAGGATTTTCTGGAAGTTGAAACTGCTCTTGAGAATTCGAAAGATCTTTCCGCCTTGTACCTTTTGATTTTATTTTTGGGTTTTTCCTCTTAGGATATCCACCTACTGTGGCCGTATAATCTATTTCCTGCAAAGCAGGTGGTTCCTCAGGTAAAACATAAGGGCCAGATTTAGGCTGAAGACCATCAGGATAATGCTTATTAAACAAACTTATAGTACCCCCAACGTCGTATTCTCCATTAACTTGGACAACTCCTTGTTCCTGACTCTGAAGAAGTTCACTTCGTTTTTTAAGTGTTAGTCCATGAAGATATTTAGATTGGGCCCTTTTCTCGTTTAGCACTCTCCGTTCTGTAAAAAGAAGTGGTAGTTTAATTTTTAACTATAAATCTAAAAGCATACATTTTTTAGAAGGAAGATTAATGTTCTACCGGAGAAGATGACATTTCGACAAAATACATCAATTGGCAACCTGAATTAGTCCAAATTAGCTGGATTACAAGTTGAATACTATGAATGACTACAAATTAGGGATGGATTACTACAGATTAAAACTCGGTTATTCTGGATTTAGTAGATTACGCTAGATTACAGTATTAAGCGGATTATATCGGATTACTAGTTGGGATAACTGACTGGTTTCGCGGATTACCAGAGTTGTTTCCCCGTCAGAAGGGATGCATAATGATTGATGAAACGGATTCCGCCGCGAAGTCATAAAGTCGTTTTTGAATCGTCGGTTCCCCGTGAAATACCTTGAAGTATGTTAAAAATTGCACACTATTTCGTAATAATTCCAAATATATCAGAATACTTGGGAATATTTGGGACATTTTGAAATTAATTCAAAATATCTGGAATATTAAGCATACTGATACCTTCTGGGGTCAGCTTTCTTCTTGATTGCTCTGATCCCCCTTCATCTTGATACTGATCAATTTGGTTCGACCCTACAGAAGAGTCTTGAGAAGAATGATCATGCCTCATCTTAAATTGGTTTGAAAGGTCTAATACTTCTGTAAACAGAGAAATATACAAAAATATATACAAAACTCATCATATCAGGTCCTGATGAACATATAGATATTAACCTTGTGAAGGTCTTTGTCGAAGACGGTGTTGAGTTTCAGGTGGAGGTTGATGCAAATCTAGAGCATCATGATTTCTTGAAGTTGAAGTGTCTCTCCTACCTGAAGGCCTAGTAAGTCTGGATGTGGCAAGTCCAGTCTGATCCGGTGTGTTTCTATCTTTATTTCTATCTTTATCATGTCTCATTCTTTGAAGGAGGATACCTTTCAGGAAATTATGTGATGCTTCTGTAGAAAGAGAAGTGCAAAAAAAATATAGATAAAACTCATGATATCAGAAAAAATGATCCAGATAATGAATAAGAGTCAACATATTCCCAGTAATAAAAATGAATTAGGATTATGATACTCACCAGTTTCGTAGAAGAAAAGCATGAAGCTAAGTACAAGAGCACAAAAGAAGAGCCTCATTCTCTTCCGACGTAGATTTAGGTGACTCGTTTAGAATTTCGCACAGGGAGACTAACTACTTTTCATGAAGCTGCTCGCTAATGTATATATACTTCTCGTTTGTAGATAGCGGGGAGGAACATCGGTAGGTATATTCACACTTTATAGGATTTTATTTATCTTCTTGCAGCACAATCAGTTTTTAAAAGCAGATAGAGATATTAGAATAATATACACTCTTTAACGTTTATTTAGTTTCCTTAATATTTTCCCTAATCTTCGAAGATAACGAAATCCTACACAGGTATTTATTGCTTCTCAACTGCCTTATGATTTGCTGGCCAACGCCTCATTGAAATAACTATTTGTATATCTAATACCACAATTTAGACAATCTGTATCAGTGACAATAAAAAAGTTCACAATATCACGTACCTAGAATTTTATAAGCTAGTGTTTAAAAGATCAATTTCTGTTCATTATAGGGTTTTAATAAGCGATTTTTCTCACATAATATCGTTTCTTTTTTAATATTATAACCAGAATTAAGTTTTCACTGAAAAACCTCAATTTCCAACAGAATTCATGAATTCTCACCTACATATTTATATTTTCCAGATCGATTTTCGTTTGATATGAATAATGTTCAAACAAAAAAGGCAGAAATTTCAACATTAGAGTTAAATTTTTAACCAAAGAGATGATTTTTCCACTAAAGTGGTGAATTTTTAATCCAAAACATAAGTTTTTAACAAATCAGATTAACCAAAATATTAATTTTCGACGAAAAGTATGATCAATAATATTTCAAATATTACACTGAAACCAAAGACAGCTGCATTTTCAAACAAAAATGTGTCTTTTCTGCAGAAATGTATTTATTATTATACCAATTAACTTCAGTTTCAAATGTATAAAAATATTTACCAAATATGAGAGAATTTTATAAGATTGGTTTTCCAACAGTTTAAATGATTTTTGGGATAATTTTTATGTTTAAATATTGCGAAGAATTTTTGTTCAATTGATTTTATTAATATAGAGGAATTTCAAAGCGTTTGTAAGAAGTTTGGACATTTTAGATCATTCCCGGGGATTTCATGAAATCAGCAATCCCAGATTCTGATTTCAGATGTATAAAAATATTTCCAAAATTTAAGAGAATTCAATATGGGATTTTTCAAAGTTTTACAAATATATAAAGCCTTAGTGTACTTGAAATGATTCTAACGAATTTTCAAATCATTACAGTAGTTTGAGAGTGTTTAAAAAAATTTCGAAGTGTTTAGACCCTTTTTTTGTGGATGATTTTTCAGTCAAGAAAGAAACAAATTTGAAATAATTTGTTACACTTTCAATTCAAATGAACAAATATTAAAACGCAATGTGTAGTTCTACAAGAAAACAGTAATACACTGGTTATTTGAAACACAAAACATGAAGTCTGAACAAAGTAGTTTGATTGTCAAACAACAAAAATTAATCTTTAATTAAAATGATGAATCTTAAGCCAAAAAAGACTAATTTTTAAGCAAATAGTTCAATTTTCAACCAACCTGATGAATTTCAAGCTAAAACTATGAATCTTCAAACAACAAAATTAATTTTTGACAAACTAGTTATATTTTCAACCAAAAGGATGAGTTTTCAATAAAAAGCACGCATTTGAATATCCTGATATTTTTTAAATCTTGTGAAATCTCTCAATTCATGTTAATACATTTTTCACAATACATTACAATATGATAAAACCCCGTGAAATTACCTGGAATCTAATTTTATCCTTGAAAACCCTTGAAATATTGGAATTTCTATGGAATAATTTCAAACTCTGCAAAATTCAATAAAATACCTCATTGAGAACCTTTAAAATCCCTTTAAATAATCCAAATGCACATAAATCTTGCAACGATTCTTGAAATTCCTTGAAAATTATTTAAAATAATAAGAAATACTCTGAAATACCTTCAAATCTTTCAACGTCCCCTAAAATCTGTTAAATCTTATAAAATGCTTTAAAATCATTGTGAAGTTTGGGAAACTCTTTGCAATTCTATTAATCCGGGTTCCAAATACCCAAGTTAGCTCGTATTTTTCCAGAAAACGCAAAAATAGACGTAAAATCGACGAAAACAGCGATTTTTTTGGCTTATTTTATACTTATTTTTCCTGACTGGACGGTAAGAGTGCTTTTATTGATTTTTCCTGGCCGACCGTTCCTCGGGTTCTGAGGTTAGGTACGGCTTCGGCGAGACCTCGGAAAGCTGCTTTCACAACTTTTCGAGTTTTGTCACATCGGTTTGGTCCTATTGCTACTTCCAACTGAACCATGGCCTCCATCCGAGAGAGGCCTGTTGTGTGTGGCACTGCGCGATACTGGTGCCTTATCCGCATAATTCGTTGCATTGAGGAGTTAGCCCAAAGCAACGTGGCTGACTGCAAGAGCCGGAGCTCTCGGGACATGGGGTTGCTACATCCTAATAATAACTATTATTTTATATATTATTGTTTGCATGTGTATAACAAAATGTATTTTGCATACAGTAATAAATAACTGAAAATGAAAAAGGAAATACAGATGAATATGTATGATAATAAATCAGCATTTTTAAGTTTACTTTTCATATATAATAAAATCAAATAATAAGTTTTTCTACTCAGCGTTAAGATCTACCAAAAAATGCCGCACTATATATTTAAAGAAATTAGAATTACTATGTGCTATAGTTCTATAAACTATTCAATACAGTACTTGTAAGTATTTAAGAAATGCATATCTATTAGTTGGATCTAATTGAATTTACCACGTATCATAGTATAAAACATATTTTTACTATGTTTCTCGCAGATGTCTGACAAGAGCACACTAAACAGTTTGTAGTAGTAGAATTCACCATGTGGCATAGGGCATAAGGCTACTCTATACGGGATACGCAGGTACCTACAGTAGTTATACCTGCTACTTAAAAAAGGTTCAAGTTTACGATGTGACCAAGTACAATTAGCTTTTGACTGAAACGACTATGTAGCATAGCATATGATGTTGTTTTTGAAGATATAAAATCCGTTTACTTCATATTAAAAATTACTTTAGTGAAACATTACAAACGACTTTCAAGCTCCATGTGTCACCAGTTTACCCGCAAATAGAATTTTGATGAATAAATGCGATTGAGTAACATTTTTATCTTTATTGGAACCATGAGGAAAAGACTGGATGGGTCATTGATAAAAGAATAAAGCATTGAGAACCACAACACGCTGAATTTTTTTTATGTAACTATCAGTTACATAGAAAATTTGTATCAAAACTTAGATCCCAGGCATTGTCTTTTAGTTTTACACTGCTTTATTAATGGTGTAGAGGTGTGCACTTTACATTCACTACTTTATAGTTGTACATGATTGGTCGTTTGGCACCTACTGGAGTCCAATTCATTTCTTCCCGCTCCAATCGCGTGGCATTGTGGCTATCCATGTTTACTTTTACGCGTGTCATATTGTGATTAATACGCTTATATATTCCAGCAAGAACATTCATATTCTTCAATATTGCTACTGCGTAACCATCGTATGTTGATAATACAATTTGTTCTTGGGTTTTCATAAGCATATACGTAGCACCTCCTGCTAACATTTTAAGTGATTTATCGGCAGGAAAAGTGTATCTTCGAAGTTCGAATATCTTACGATGATTTCTATAGTTAATGAGCCGAATAAATCTAAGTTGTTCAAGTCCACATCCACGTCTGTCAGGAGAAGGAAGCCTTATAGATGAAGAAATTGCCGTAGAAGGAGGAGTACGGTCAGCAGGTGGAGCCCTAGATCTGAAGCGACGAGGAGATTCGACAGGAGGATGATTCAGGTCAATCTCAGGTCTACGAACTCTTTCAGAAGAAGGAGAAGAAGAAGGGCCGCCACGAGGCAGGCGATACAAATTGTTGAAATAAGGTGAAAATGCGGACTGCGAACTTAACTCTGCAAGAAGAAAGAGATGATTCTAGGTTGCTCGGCTTTATTGGGCTAGACTGTGGTAACTTTAACATTTATTCCTTGATAAACAGATAATATAGTATGAGCTTGATCAATTTTTCATTCCTTTGAATCCCACGTTATTTTATAAAATATCGCCATACGCATTTATTATCTATATCTTCGCCGGTGCGCCTCATGCTGGGGCAAGATCGACGACTGCTTTTTTGTGAAATGAAAATATCTTAGAGTGTACCAATTTTTCTATTGGATTCTTTGGTGTTTTCGAAGCTGAAAAATTTACCTTGGAGCACGTGAAGCAAGAAGTGAAAGTTCGTTTTATTAAAAATAGTGACATATAGGTACAATCTATTATTTGTTGGTATTATAGTAGTTGCAAACTACATTTGTTAAATATTTTCCTGGTTGGACTTTCCCTGATACCGAAGCCTCAGTTTTTAGTATAAATTTAGTATATTTCAGAATTGAGCCATGTTAAACATTTATAGCTAAATAATGGAATAATGTTTTATCCGACAGACTGTCAGATTTTCATGCTTTAAGTATTTCAATCAATGTTGCAAATGTTGAGTTCCTCTTATAAAATAGCTTATTTTATGCTAGAAGATTTAAAATGCGTATCGAATAGAAATGGCATTTGCAGAGTCGCTTTTGCTCCGGCGTTCGATCTTGCCCCGTTCTACCAAGTACTAGAGTGAGCCAAAAAAAAAACACACTTTTTTCGAGTACTGGACTATGATTTATAATAGTGCCTAAATTTGTATTTGCCTAATAGTAGTAATCCCTCTAAACTTCAGTTCGAGCAGATACTATCTTCTTTTCTTTGTTTTAATTTGAGAATTTAAATTTTGGGAATTCAAAAGTAAAAATTTCTACCGGCCGAAAAATGATGTTGAATTTATTGTAGACTCTGTTTAACATTAAAAAAAAAGTTATTGACATTCAAACATTTTCGAATAATAAATAAATAAACTGCGATCAGGCCTGAAATTTAAATAATAGATATTATATTTACCAAATGCATTAGAGCGAATCGCTATGACCAGACAGAGAATAACTCCTAGGATCCACATTTTTTTTTGTAATATAAGGGTATAACTAATGAACATTAATGAAAAGGTTTCGCTTCATATAAGTATAGTCACTATCTTAAGCGTCTTTCTGCATTATTTATATTTATGACAATTTGTACAATTGTGAAGGACAAAGATTATTTACTACATTACAGAAACGTCAGTGTTTGTTGAAGAACATAATAACACTTAATCTTTTTCTTCCTATATGCAATGCAAATGAATTTAGAATATGTATACAAATTCCAAGACTTTACGAAGAATTGAAGAAATTTCAAAAGATTCAAAAAATTAGAGGAAAGAGTCTAAAGAATGTAATAGGTGTCTAAAAATTAAAAAATAACATTTTTTCCATCTATGTTTCCACTTCAAATACAATGTTCTTTTTCGTCACCTTTAATTCTTGATATTACATTTTTTCTTTTGCATTCTTTGACTTCTTCGAAATGGTTTAAGTTCTTTTGAATAATTTTTCATCTTTTGAAATCTTTTGAATTACTAGAATTCTTTTCATATCTTTTTATATTCCTTGAATTTTTCAACTCCGATTGAATTAAAAAATTCATTATACGCTATAATGTTCCAATATTCATTCATGAAATGTAAAAAATTATCGAAATTATTTTGAATAATTTTGCATCTGTTTAATGTTTTGCAGTCATTATTCATTCTCTGAACTCTTCTGGAATCTTTTGAATGAGAAAGATAAAGATCCAACTACATAGTTGTAACGTTGAAAAATTTATTTGATTCTGTTCTTATTTTCATTGAATTGTGTAAATGTTCCTGTAAACCCTAGACAACGTTGAAAATCTGAGAAATATATGGAAATTCAATTGAAAGAGTTTTTAAAAACCAAGATATACCTGACAAATTTAAATTTTACCACCACCCTTTGCTGCCGACATCATATTGTATGAACGGACGCTTCTGATCCTACCCGAGGACTTTGGGTAATTTCTTATGATGTTTCGATGTCATTAATGCTTTTCCGGACTTTTGACATATATTTCTCAATTTTTGGGGCTTTAGACTTGTTCATCTCAAATGTAAGTTGCCAGTTTCGAAGTTTATTTCCTTGTGGTAGAAATGAAAACCTTTCCAGATAAGACTTTGCTGAATCTCGAAAACCATTTGGGATGATAGATGGACCAAATTAGTTTGATTTTATATCTTTAATCGTGTCATATTGTATCCTGTTAAAGGAGAAGGATGCCTGGCAGGAGGAACCCTGAACCTGGCACGAAGAGAAGATTCGGCAGGAGGATGATTCAGGTCAATAGCTAGCATACGAAGCTCCGCAGTATGGTTCAGGTCCGTTCAGGGATTTTGTAATCCGACTTTTCGCAAGCATATCTACTTTCTCGGAGAATATGTAAATATTGTGCTTAACAAACCCATGTTTACGAATCTCCTTTAGTCAGGCCTTGATAGCCATGATTTCAGCTTTTGAAACTCTAGGGAATTTGCCCAGTGTGATTATTATTTCCGATCTGGGTGTCATCCCAAATATTCTGGCTCCAGAGCCAAGGGGGTCTTTAGAGCTGTCTGTATATTAGACGCATCTTCCCGTTGCAAACAATTTTCTTTTTCTCTGTCCTTCATGCCAGTCCTCCCTTTTTGGGAAGGTCACCTTAAAGGGCTTCATGAACGAGAATTCTTTCAGCATGTTATCAGAGTGCATGCAGAAGATTCCATCCCCCGACAATACGCTCTTTATTAAATCATGCAGGTCAAGGAAAGCGGCATTCCTATAACCACCCCTTATGGAAGTCTGTATGCCTTCACCGCAGCTCTCTGCCTAATTAGAAGGGGCAGCGTTGGCATGCCTAAGATGATCTCCAATGCCGTTGTTGTAAATTATATAATATTTAAACATCAAAAAAATTATTTTGAATTCTTCCGAACCCTTTACATTCTTGTCAATTCTTTTCATTATTTCGATTTCAACAAATGTTCTCATTGCTCAGAATTCTTCAAGCTACTTTGAATGTAAAAAATATTTGGAATTTTTTCAGATTCTGCAAACTCCTTTCAATTTTTTGAAGTATTGGTCATTCTTTCAGGTAAGGATAACTTCCACTTGGATTATTTTTAAATCTTCAAACTTTGTTCAACTCTCTGAATTATTTGAATTATATTGTATTCTATTGGTTTAAAATCAGTTTAGATGAATTCTCGTCGATACTTGTGATACTTGAATCCTTAATAAACTAGATTAATTTTCTACCAGAAACGATGAAGTTTAAACAAAATACACGAATTTTACGAAAAATCATTAAATCGCATTAACCGGCATTGATTCCATTCACACGATTTTCTGTAATATTTAATAATTAGATAGTGGAAAGCTACTTATTTATTCGTGAAAATATACGAATTTATATAAGGCTGTAAATATTTATTACAGGGAGGTTGTAAAAATCGGAATCGCGCCAAATAACATTTGTATAAATAAACGCGATTGTGTAGGATTTCTATGTTTATTGGAGCTATGATAAGAAGACAGGCGATTTGCGTATTATTTATATTATAAAAATTGAAATATTATATATGTGTAACAAATCGAGAACCGCCACACACTGACTTTTCAATATAATTACCAATTACATGCAAACAATTTTATCCAAATATAGATCACAATCATTGTATTTTAGTTTTAAAAAATGTTCAAATTAATGGTGTAGAGGTGTTTCATTTACGTTAACTACTCTATAACTGTACATGATTGGTCGATGGGCTCCTACTGGTGTCGTATCGATTTCTTCTCGCTCCAATCGCGTAACACTGTTGTTCTCCATGTTTACTTTCACACGTCTGATAATGCGATCAATACTTTTATATATTCCAGAAAGAAGATTCATATTCTTCAATATTGCTACTGCGCAACCATCGTGTGTTGACAATACAATTTGTTCTTGGGTTTTCACAAGCACATAAGTAGCACTTCCTGCTGAAATTTTAAGTGATTCTTCGGCAGGAAAAGTGTATCTTCGAAGTTCGAATATCTGGTGATGATTTCTATAGTTAATAAGCCGAATAAATCTAAGTTGTTCAAGTCCACATCCACGTCTGTCAGGAGAAGGAAGCATTACAGATGAAGCTATGGAGCGGGAAGAAGAAGTACGAGTGGCAAGAGGAGTCCTGGACCTGGCATGAGAAACAGACTCGGCGCGAGGAGGAGACTCGGCAGGAGGATGATTCAGGTCAATCTCGGGTCTATGACTTCTTTCAGAAGAAGAAGAAGAAGAAGAAGAAGGTCCAGCACGAGGCACACCAGACACACGGTTGACATAAGGTGAAAAGGCGGACCGCGAACTTATCTCTGGAACAAAAAAGAGAGGATTACATTTTGATTGGCTTTATTAGGTTACTGTAGCAGCTGTAACATTTATTGCTTTATACACAGTTAATAAAATATGATGTTGATCCATTTGCCAATATTTTGAGTTTCACATTATAGTAGAAAATATCTCTATATATATTTGTTATCCTAATAAAATTATGATTTGTAAATGTAATTATTTATACTAAGCTGCCTTTCGTTCGCGTTGCCCCTCATGTAGGGGCAAAATCGACTACGGCTTTTTCATAAAATAGAAATATTTTAGAGCGTACCAATTTTTCGTTTGGATTCTTTGGTGTTTTTCAAGCCGGAAATGTTACCCTGGAGTATGTGAAGCAAGATGTTAAACTTCGTTTTATTAAAAATAGTGATAGATGTGATATAACCTGTCTTTCATTGGCACTCTAGTAGGTGTAAACTGGATTTGCCAAGTATTTTCTTGGTTGGTTTTGCCCCGATACTAAAGTCTCAGCTTTTCGTATAAATGTATGTTTATTGAATGGAAATGCTATTTGCGAAGACGCTTTTTCCTCGGCGTTTAGTCTTGCTCCGGTCTACCATGCACTATAGTGGACCCAAAAAAAAACAACACTTTTTTCTAGTAGTGGACTATAATTTATAATAGTGCCTGAAAGTTATATTCGCCTAAAAGTAGCAATTTAAATGATAGATATTATATTTACCAAATGCATGAGGGCAAATCGCTAATATGAAATAGAGAATAACACCCAGGATCCACATATTCATTTTAAATATAAGAATCCACTTTTAAAGAATTTCGATAAGTGTTTAACTAATGAACATCGTTGAAAATGTTTCACTTGTAAGTATAATCGCTATCTCATGTGTTCTGCTGAGTTATTGAGATTTATGACAATCTGTACAATTATGAAGGACAAAAATTAATCACTACGCAATAGAAATGTCAACAATTGTTGAAAAACATGATAACATAATCTTTCGCTCTTTACATGCAATGCAAACGAATTTAAGAAAATCATACAATTTCAAAGACTTTATGAAAAATTCAAGAAATTTCAAAAGAATTAAAAAATCTAAATACACTTTTCTTCTTCTCCAACTTTAATTCTTGGCGTCAAGTATTTTCTTTTGCATTATTTGACTTTTTGGGAATTCTTTAAGTTCTTTTGAATAAATTTGCATCTTTTAAATTCTTTTCCATTACTTGAATTCTTTATATATATTTTTACATTCTTTGCATAAGTTGTTTATATTCTCTAAATTCTTTGGATTTCTTATAATACTTATAAATTCGTTAAAAAGTTTTGAACTCTTCCAATTATATCAAATCCAGTTAATTATTTTGTATATTTTGTATTATTTAAGTCCTTTTGGATTCTTGAAACTTTTTTAAATTAAAAAAATTAAGAATTACTCAAAATTAGAAATTATCTGAATTCTCTTACAATCTTTTAAAATATTTTATACTTTTTTTAATTCTTTGACTTATTTCTATACTTTTAATGCTTTCGATTTTTTTTCTAAATAGTTGAAGTTCTTTTGGATTGTGTATAAATTTGGAATTTGTTTAAATTATCTGCATTTATTTAAATTCTTCTGCATTCATTGAGTTATTTCGAATCGTTTAGAAGTCTTTCAATTCTTGTAAATTCTTTGCATTATTTTTAATTCTTCAAACTCTTTTGAATTCTTTTAAATATTTTGAATTCTCTCATGCTCTTTGAAAATAGATGATCTAAAAAACACAAAACTCCGTTTTTTTTAAATTGACTGTGCTTACATTTATTAATTTTTAAGCATGTAACATTTTTTTCTACTGTATTTGTATGAGTAAAAAAGCCTCGAATATCTGAAATAATTCTTCTAACGTTTCTGTAGATTTTAAAAATGTTTTTTTAAAACAGGGGTCTACTAAACCTAAATTATTTCCTATAGAACGTTCAATAAAGAACTGTCAGAATTTTTGGTGACGAGGAAAACCCCGAAGAACATAAAAAAAGTTGAAATCCACAATAATATCAAACCTATGAAAATGATAATATTTTCAAACACATTTTCATAATGCAATTGATATTCGTTAATAATAATGAAATTAGAATTATTTCATCATAAAACAAATTCACAGTGTAAACTCCTTTTCCTAACGAGGTTCATCTTCAAAGCGAAATAGCTTACTCTTCTCTTGAGAATTTGTTTAAAACTGCTACGTAAGTGTATTTGTTTATAAAAATTGTTCACAATAACGACAATCGGTGTTGAAGAGCAATTCATCATTTTATTTTACAATTTATCAACTCAAGAGCAACTCATACTGCTCAATTCCCAACTAAGGACATTCATAAACATTGAGTGATTGCTAAGTAATCCTAAAAAATGTCAAGCCGTGGAATGGAAATTCCCGCGAAGCTAAAAATGCGAGATTTCTCACGTGCGTTAATTTGTTCTAGCGAATCATCAGTCTCAAACGAGGGCTCTTGCGGTCCTCAACAACAGACCCTTCTACTACCCAAATCAACAAGCATCACAGCAAAGACAGGAAGGGCTGGTTTTTGTGACAGGGGCCGCAAGGTTGCCAAACTAAGGGCATGTATACGGGCGAAGGGAGCCGACGCTGTTTCGCTGATAGAGCTATGTTCGAGAGATCTGATGGTGATAGCCAAAGATATGCCAGTACTGCCAAAACGGATGAACGATAGACCTTATTTATGACGAAGAGGGATGAATACAGGGATGCAATACTTAAGGGGAAGTAAGAAATGTGGATCAACTTTTGCACAGACATCGAGAAAGGAGCACATGTGGTTATACTAGACAGGGATACTCAGTGTCGGACCAGGAGACCTAGGATCACCAGATGAAGGCACATTTTCCAGGCTTGAACAGGTCTGGAGAAAAAAGGGCTACACCTCTGACGCAAATCAAACCGCATGTGGCTCAACTGGGTCTGTAACGGAGCGGCGGCTAGCCCCGAAGTCTTTTAGTCCTTACAAGTCTCCTCATCCGGATAATATTTACCCCGTTTTCTTACAAAAGGCTAGAGAAGCCATCATAGGGCCGTCTGTGAGACTAACTAGGACTAGTTCTAGGATCGGTTATACTTCACTCAAGGATTTTCGTACCATCAGCCTCACATCTTTCCTACTAAAATCAGTGGAAAGACTTATAAGTAGATATATCCGCGACAAGTTCTTATCAAGTAGGACACATAACAAGGAGAAAGACACTGATAGGGCTTGTCACTAGACCGAGACAGCCCTCAGCGGAGCATTTAACCTAATTGCAAGACAACTGAAGCAGAAAGGCTTCGTGATTAGAACTTTTATGGATATCGAATGAGCCTTCAACTGTACCTCTAGAGAGATCATCAGGGCGGCCATAATCACACATAGTGTACCAACTGCAGCCGCGGAATGGACCTGCCTCATGTTGGCCAACAGGAACCTGACAACGAGTCAGGGCTACCACGTTATAGGCTACGCGAATGATATATTGGTAATTGCGCGCGGCCGGCATCTGGATTCACTCTTTGGGGTAATGCAGGAAGCACTGGGGATAGTGGATTCCTGGGGCAATAAGACCGGATTATCGATAAATCTGAGTAAAACACACGCGGTTGTATTCACCAGATGGTATAAGTGGGAAACAGCGAGTACACTGAAATTGAGAGGACAACAAATGGAAATCAAAGAACATTTGACTGAAAATATTGGATTTATCTCAGATAAGAAGCTGGTATGGAATGAGCACCTGGAAAAAGAGCGCAAAAGAATAGTAGCGACCCTATGGCTCTGTAGAAGAGCCACAAGGACAAGCTGGGACAAGGCTAACCCATGCGGCGGTGGTCAGGTGGAGCAGGGTCGAATTGTCCACTGTGACGTCTCGACTGGAAAGAATCAGGGGACAGGTTCTGAGAGGCGTCACTGGTGCCTTGAAGTCGACATACATCGTGGCATTCGGGGTACTGAAAGGGTTAGTGCCCCTCCATCTCACCATCAAAGCCGTGGTTGTGAAGGCGACCTGGAGATTAAATATGGTAAACGGCTGAAGTATCTCCTTACTTCAATGCGGATCCCAACCGACATCGCGAGTAGGCCGACCCTCAGCATGGTCACAAGTAATCGTTCACCCCTTTAAATCAGGGATGGTGTGACGTTATATATTTCCTGAAAGCTCTTGTCGTGAATAACTTAAATGTGAAATACTAGTGTCAGTCGGTCATATGTATGGGAGTTATGGGTCTTTGAAGTTAACATGAGAGTCGTTAAGAAAAATCATTACTCTCGTCAGATAAGCCCTAATCACCCTGCTATGTTATAAACTGACAATATCTGTGCCCTGAGAAAGCAGATTGGGAATTCTTCTGTCCCGAATTCCTTCACCAAACCCGTAACCAAAACTCGTGGATCCATCTGAGCTTGAAGCAAAAGGAAAAATACATAAGATTAGTTATATTTTTCTCATAGATTCCTTCCATGTTAACTGGAAAGGCCCATAATTTCCATATACATGACCGACTGACGCTAGTATTTCACATTTGGGTTATTCATGACAAGAGCTTTCAGGAAATATATAATATTAGACCATCCCTGATTCAAAGGGGTGAACGGGTTAGGGGTTAGAAGTATCGTGTTAGCTTATCCACGATGGACGAATGGGTTAAAGGCGAGGCGCACCTGCCTAGTGATGAGAACAACTGGTTTACATATGGTTTCAGACACAAGGAGAATGCAGGAGCCAGTGTGTATCGCAGAAGGAGTGGTCCGATGTGGTCCTAAGCCACAGACCTACAATCTAGCGACAGAAACCCGTGTGACTCTACTTTGGATCCCTGGATACAGTGGCATGAAATGCAATGAGATCTCGGAGAGTTTAGCACAGCTAGCAGCAAGAGAAAACTTCGCTGGTCCGGAACCAGTTGTAAGCATTTCCAGTGGGTTATTCACTGAAGAAATCAACATTTCGCTGACCGAGAAACAGCGAAAGGAGTGGAGAATGGCCACTGGCTGCAGACAGGCCGAAACATTCATGGGTTTAAAATTAAACTCTAACCAAGCCAAGGAAATATTCAAGTTTGCGAGAAACAAAGTCAAAGTCGTGACAGAAGTGTTTATTGGACATGGAAATCTCACCTTCCACAGATATAAGATAGGGCTCGCAGAGGGCTTTCTCTGTCGTCTATGCAGAAAGGATTATGCAAGAGCTATTCATATATTTCGTCTCTGCCCCACGCTTGCGGGGAAACGTCTGAAACTCATGGGCAGTAAGTGAATCAGTGAGTTAGAAATATCGGCCTACAACAGAGCTGCCTGCTTTTGGGGCTGACGAAACTAGATGTAAAGATGCAGATTTGCACAGCCTTTTTTATAAGAATCGCTTCGGGCCGCGCTCGTCGCTTGTTCTCCTTCTTCTTAAGACGCCTGCTGACAGGTTGTTCCCCCTCAACTTCACTTCTTGCGACTACTTCTGCAGCTCCATGATCCCGAATTTTCAACATATTTAGCACTGACCTCTTTGGAGTCTGCGTTACGCTCTCTCGTCTTCCCAGTGGGCATATAAGTCCTAAAGTTGTCGTATGAACGTCTTTTGACGGACATCTTGAGAATGTCCTGTGGACCTTTAGCACAAATGCAAAGATCCAACGGATGTTCTAGAGACGTAAAGTCACATAACATAGAGGTTCATTCTAAGGACGTCTTTAGTATATCACGTGCGCACTGAGGTGTTTCCGTTAGCGGGAGCGGGAGTTGCCTCAACTTCTTTCTACGTCTGAGTCTCATTGATGGATCTGACTTTATTCTGCTCTGCCGATGCGACATTATGCATGGTGATCCACCACCTATGAAACAGCCAAACATTTAGCTCGCAAAAAGCTGTAAGAAGCTTAGTTAAGGCATAACAAATTTTCAAAGTTGGGTCTAATCAACCAACGAAGAGCGCGTCATTGCCTCTGTTTCACCTCCACACATATTCTTACAACTGTTATTATCTACTTGTACGTTCTCCATTGTTGGCCCTACGAGCTGTCAGTAGATCGGAGCTCGTAGTGCATGCAATATTACAAAGAACTCTCAATTGAGATTGAAGATAGCGACCGATTTTTTACTATCTTATTTTAATCCTATTGAAATTATCTAATAAAGCAGATGCAGCCTTTTAAAATTAAAGTTACCCTGTCACTCTCTAGAAAGTGCGAAAAAAAGTTTATCAACCGCTGGTCTATATACTTTAAAAGGCGAAATCAATTCCTCCACCATCATCACATACATCACCACCTGCACCACCCTCACCATCACCTTTCGGGGCCCTTTACAAGGCTACTAGGCACACTCGCGTAGTGAATAAAGGGGCTTTGTACTGAGGGATTCCGCTGAATATGGTTACGCAAATAAATAGGCAGTCACAGACAATTATGGTTCCGGGATGGTCCTGAAGGAAAAACTTCCAAGAAAAGGCTTGAACAACTGTGCTAAAGGCTACACGACACCGCAGAATGGTGTTCTGTTCGGTGCATCTAGGGTGTCATTTCGCCTCCTAGAGTAGATTAAAAAAAACAATGTAAAACTACAATACAAAGCTTACAAAATCCTTTTTTTTTTGTTAAAAATTTAGCAGTTTCGTTAAAAATTCACGATCATAGTTGAACTTGATCTCTGTGGTTGACAAGATAGATAAAATGATATCATGTTTCTCTAACAAGTACGGATATTTCCACTGTGGAGTATTTAATGTTTATTACTTTTAATTGCACAGATAGCAATAGTAGTAACAGATAGCGAGTATAATTATAAAGAGTGAAATATTATCAACAATCTCTATTAGTTAGGCTCTAATCAAAATTCTTTACCAGTGGATTCTTTTATATTAAAGAAAATGTGGATCCTGCTGTGTGCTCTGTGCTTTACCTTAGCTATTTGCACTAATCCTATTGGTGAATATAATAGTTATATTTTAAATCGCTCTCTTTTTCCGAAAATAAGATTTTCGGTAAGAAAAACCTTCCTCCCTTTCAGAAGAAAATTTATTTTATATCTTTAAGGAAGCAAAGTGCTCACAAAATGAGAACAAATAAATACAACCATAGTTAATACACCCAGTGTACTTTGTAGCTGAAAATTCGTATGTTTGGGTGAAACTTTCAGATTTTTTTATTAAAAATTCTACTGTTAAAAGTGAATCTTTGTTGGTTGACGATTCAACTATTTTATTGCAAATTCGTCCCTTTTTAATCACTTCAAATGTTCTTTATATAAAATAATTCTCTTTTTTGATTAAAATATCAATTACTATATTGAAATGTTAGAAATTCACTAATAGAATAGTAAAGAAATCATAAATTTATTTTACTAAAGTAAATTTGGCAATATATTGATTATTATTTCAGTGAATTCAGTTACTAATCAATTAGTGCACCTTTTTATTTGGTTATTTGCAAAATAAAATGGTAGACGTGACGTTTGTCAAATACATGATTTTGTATTTTATCGAATTTCTTAATTTTAAAGTAAACAAAGGCGAAATATATAGAGTGCCTAAATAATTCTTAGGTTGCCATTTTAAAGCCGCTGCATGTGAAATCGTTCTGTTGAAGGAGGTGACGCAACCAATGACAAGTTTTACAAGATTACATTCTCGTTGTTTAGATAAAAATTAAAATGTTACACAAACGCGTTCTGTCATCGAATATTTCTATTTATGGATATGCCCATTTTATAACCCTCCTTTAAATATATGCCAGGCTAATTGATCACAGTTTTCAACTAATTGAATTTGAAATTTATTTTAAATTGTGCTAAAGTAGATTTTGAGAGCACATTAAAAAAAATTGTATTTGATTGAAAAATATTTATATTGATTTAAGAATATTTGATCATATATTTTTGTTTAGGTTTGTACACGAATTTTCAGTGGGGTTTTTGCGACGCAAAAACTGAATTTGGTTGCGAATAATTCTCGCAGAAAATTTTCGTTGGAAAAACAGTGATGAAACATGATCAGCCATTTCCGTTTCGATACTCTTCGGAGCTTAACAGCCGGTTTTTCTTCTTCCTTGAAGTTGCGAGAATTTTCCAAGACAATGCTAGTAACTTCGTTGTCTGATTTGTAATTTATAGCCGAGACTTTAAATTTAAAAGTCCAAATTGAACTTTATCGATTTCAGTGATACCGCGGACGAATTTCCAAATAAAAAAAATAGCAGTATAAACATAGATAGAAGTGAGTCAAAATGTCTGTTCCGATAGCGAAGCTTGAGCCCATGTTTTAATTTGGTTGAAAATTGATATTTTTTGGAAGTTAGGAGCCAACGAATAATAGGTTATGATATAGCCAAAACTATTTTTAATTAAACAAACTTCACTTCTTGCTGCATATGTTCCAGGGTAACTTTTCCAATTTATAAAACCCTAAAGAGTCAAGCTGACGAAATGTAGGTTGATAGAAATAGTTGAATCATCAAATAATTGTTTCATAAGAATAATGGATACGTGTGGAAATATAATCTGAAATAATGCGGCTCTCAAAACCCACGTGGAAAGATTCCCTGGAAATTCGAGTTGGTAATTCCATTGACGGACCTTCCCAGTAATCGCGGGAGTTCGACCAATTTAAAGAGTAAAGTGTTTTCTAGGAAATTCCTGGGTCCATTGCAGGCAACAATTTGTAGACGGAAGTTTAGTGGAATTTTCACGGAATGTCAACGGAATTTCCGTCGAGTTCTTTCCGAGGAATCTTTCCACGTGGGAACAATTATCTAATGGATCAACGCTACTTTTTCCTAACCTTTTATAGAGCAATCAATGTTAATTTAGCCGTAGTCTAACCTTTTAACGCTAACTTCATCCGAACGATGTGAGATTAGGAATAAGCAAGGAAATCCTTTTCTCATTTGATCCAATATTAGGAGCGTGGTGAGGTCAAACCCATATGCATGCAGTTGCTGGTTAGTATTGAAACATATGCAATGATCCCCATGACGTCACAGCATCTCCTTCTGTCCTTCATTCATTAAAATTAATACGAAATATTCTTGCTTTAAAAACGGATACTTTGGACGAACAGTGTCTTGATGTTTGTAATGTAACACGCAATCATTATGTCTCACAGATGTGCTGTTCAGGTTAAAACGTTGTTCAATATTATACAAATCCTTCTTCTTTAGCAGATGCAAACTAGTATATTCACAATCCGTTAACAAATATTGCTTGGAATATCGTATTTCATCTAAGATTCAATCAAATGGAATTTTCGCCGCGATTTCATTAGCAGGCATAACTCTCTCGGATTCCGCAAGGGATGGATAGGAAATATCATTATCATGTCCTACATGGGTCTTTGTATATTGTATTTCACAAAGACCGTTTTCTTATGTCACTTTTAGACCAGCTGGACAAAATTCATCAATTGTATTACTGCCTAGTACTTGTATGTGCCTCTTTCCTTGGCTCTCTGATGAAAAATCTCCTGAACAATGGCGACTGTATTTAGATTTTATAGCGTCTGTAATTGAACATGACATATAAGGTTTCCTGAAGTTCGATTTCGTGTTATTTTCAGTCTCAAGTTTCCAAACCTGAAATTCTTCAACAGAGGGAAACTGAGGAACTTCTGTTTCAACTTCAAGACAGTGCTTTTCTTCGAAAAGATTAAATATTATCTGTTCCTTCTGGAAACCTTCGGAACATATCGAGCACTTTAAATTATTTCTTATATTAGCCTGCTGCAAAACAAGGCACTTCTGGTGATAGTTCAGGCTTTTCATATAACCAAATATTTTGTCGCACACATTGCATTTATAATTCCCTATTTCTCTGCCGCTTCCTAACTCATCTAAAAAGAAATATATAAATCTACCTTCATTTTTATATTTTTCAACTCAGTATAAGTGATAACCGTGAATCTTGATTTGAAACAATAGTTTAATTTTCAGTAAAAAAATGAATGTTTGAATGAAAAAATTCAAAATAATAGTTAAGTTTTCAATGATAGAGTAGAATTTTCAACTAAAATGATCATTCTGATACCAAAAGAAAAAAGACTTTTTAACAAAATAGTCACATTTTGTAGAAATTGATGATGTAAGTTGTTGGCTTCAGTGCCAGGTGTATTTAAACCAATTAAGTTGTTTCAAACGTTTCGGCACACAATGGTTATCCTCATTTTTGATTTACTGTAGGTAATTATGATTTTTTAAAATAATTCTTCAATGAAATTATTCTGTCATTTGATTAATTTCACAACAGTGTTATATATTACTTGACTGCGGTTTTTAATAATGTGAAGATTTATTTTTTACCAAAATATGTCACAAGACAATTTTTGAAGAATACTTGTAGTTTAAGGAATACTTGAAAAATTATTACCAACTACAATATTTTTGATAATTTCTAATGCCATTTGATTTAGAATAAAAATCTTATTTTTACAGACGCAACTCCTAATTAAAACAAAAAATTCAGTACATTTTAATTTGAAATTAAAGACATAAAAATGAACCAACAATTTTACTGTATTTTAAAATTTTTTATCAAGTTGTCTTCGGTTGGAAAAGAATGAATTTTTATAGAACAAAAAAATGTCTTTAATAATCTCAGATTTTTACATATTGTCCCGAATTCTTTAGCTACATTTTTTGAATTTGAACGCATAATGCTATAATTATGCAACTACTACGTTTCTTTGGAAAATTGATTTTTCACAACATTGTGATTGTTGTAATAAAGTTATTGCTTAAATAATTGTTTAAAGTGAGGTTTACAAGGAAACAAAATTTCACTCTCGCACACATAATTCCTCATCATAACAGAAAAATTAATTACTTAACATTATTTCTCTCGTGCAAAAAAAATTGTGTTTGAGGTTATTTTTCATACAAACAGATTGTTATTATAGATAAATCAGTTAAACGTTCAAAGAAAAAATATGAATTCTCAATTAAAAATGTAATAGTTGAAATTTCAACCGGAAAATATTATTTTATATGAAAAACAGTTGAACTCAACCAAGAAAGACGAATCTTCATATATGTATAATATATAATACATGAGTTTTCAACCAAATAGATAAATTTTCATTCAAAAATAATAAACGTTGAAAATCGACAGTTGAATTTTTATCAAAAATTGAGTAATATTCAACCAAAAATAATGTGAGTAAATTTCCATTCAAAAAAGTAATGTTTTACCACAAAAAATTAAGTTTCAACAAAATATTTGAATTTTCAACCAGAGATGAATTTTCATCTTAAATGATGAATCGTCAACCAAGCAAAAAGATGATTTTTCAAACTCAAGTAAATAATTTTCAACTCAATAAATAACAAATACTTTCTAGTCGTGAAAAATTTCTTGAGCCTTCAATTGGTATTTTATTGATTAAATTAAAAATTGAGAAAATGTATTTTCAGACCTAAAACTATTTTCACTAAAATGTTGAAATTTCGGGGTAGCGTTTGTAAAGTTCGAAAACACATATTTTATTTGGGTACCCTAATATACATTATCATTATTGTTATTTATTTTCAAACGTTCTAAATATTTAATTACAAATATTATTTCAAATTCCGATACAAATTCATTGTCAGCAAATGATTGTTATCATAAAAAATGAGGATAATTTTCAACTAAGAGAATTGGTACATTCACATAAAAGTCAGTAAGTCTTCGAGTCACAGGACACAAAGTTGAAGTCAAAATTAAACGATTGAGAAATTTGAATCATATTTTGAAAAGGTTATTAAATTGGTAGACTTACATGAAAGTCAGTAGGAGGTGAAGTTTTCAAATCACAATACAAACTTTGGGTCAAAATTAAGAAATTCCTAATTTTGACTGCAATTTTTTATATCTGCCATGGTGTGGGGGTGGCGAATCACATGGGGGGGGGGAGAAAAATAAAGCTGGTAGGAAGATAGATGAATGGGGGTGGGGTAAGGAAGGTGTTAAGGATTTGGTTATGATAGGAGGGGGGGGGGGTAACCCCTTGGCCGGATGAGGACTTTAGCGTGACTAGTGCCGTTTTCTCCTAGATTGGTGGGAGGGTTACTGCTTCATGATGCTCGGCCAGAAAGGTGTCGAGGCGGTACGCTCTCTTCGCATCTTGAGGCTGAAGAAATTGAATCCCCCGAAGTTCGGGGTTGTTTTGCTGGCGGCAAAAGTAGCGAAGCGGAGAACGATTCGGTCGACCCGTCTGCGGCGAGGAAGATGATGTCCTCGTAACTCGTATTGACGGCACTAGAAGAAGGAGTATTCACCGGAGTTATCGATGGGGTTCTTGATGGGAACCATTTTTCCGGAGTAGGTGGAAGTGAACTTTCCGGAGTCGTGGGAACAAAATAGTTGTAAGGCTCGACGCGAGCGGAAGCGGCGACCTGATTGTTGCGAGATGAACTCCGCTGCGATTATTGAAAATTAATGTGTTTGCCGGGAGTTGAAAGTAGATCAAGGCGGGGAGTTGGCTTCTACAAGGACGATTTTTATTTTGATGAGCTGAGACGGAGAAGATGGTCCTCCGGTAGGTGGAACAATCAATTCCACTGGTAAGCTGTTAACCGCAAGAGCAGAATCTCCGGATATGGATGAATAATCCGTAAGCTTCGCGGTCAAAGACGTAAGAGGAGCTATGGGAACCTTGCTGGTCGAAAATAACTCGTTGTCAGGCGACGGGAAAATTGTGCGGAGCTCCCCAAAGAATTTGGGGAGACGCAGTTTTCGGTACTTTCGCCTCTAGACAATACTTCCTTTTTCGCGGATCAGAAGTACCCGGAAGCCCCGGCAACACCTCTCGTAGGACCCACTGGCATGGTTGTGTGTTTGCTTATGCTCTCGGGGCGGCGGCAGCAACAGGTGCAGCGGCTGTTACTGGCGCAGCGACGGCCGGTACTGGTGCGGCAGCGGCAATTGGCACCGCGGCGGCCGCAACTGGTCCGGCCAATTTATCTCAACATTATATAAATTTATTTTTATATGCTAGGACTTTTTGAAAAAAGGGTTTTGTAACCTATCAAGACGTTAATTGTGTCGTTCAAATCACCCCCTTTACATTTTCTCATCTCCTTCTCTTACTTCCACCTCCTGCGTCCTTCACTCGCTTACCCTCGCCTCCTCCTTTATTAACTTATTCCTTAATAGTCTACTTTCCCCTCGCCTACTTCCATCTCACCTAATTCTCCTCTCTTCCCCTTTCCTAATTCCTCACCACTCTCCGCTACTTCTTCGCCCGTCTACACTTCACATCCCGTACTTCCACTCCCATTACCGAACTTTGCCCCCCCCCCCAATCTACGCTACCAGCCTTATTTCCACCTCATCCAATCATACTCACGTCCGCTCCCCTGTATATCACCTCATATCGCTACTCCTACTTTCTTGGCATTCTCCTGCATTTCCAACTTCTCTCCTACTTCACCACCTTTAACTTCCCCTCCCGCTGAAAATGTACAACTTCAAGGTTTTTTTCAAGTGCATGAATTTCTGCATCCTTGCAACGAAGAATGTCTTAGAAAAAGTGTTCCACACATAAAAAATTAAGCGTAATGGTAGTAATTAAATTTTTGATTCTTAATAAACGTTTTAGAAACAAATACTGATTCAAACGATTTTGCAATGGTTAGATTTCTTAGCAAAATAAGCTATAAGTATAGCATCGATTTGTATTTTCTAGGACACTTTGCACGTAGACAGCAATTTCGTTTTATTTAAACAAGTTTAATGAAAAAATTAACTACTTTGCTATTTTTCAGGGGGTCAAATTCGTATTTTTAGTAAAATCGACTACTAATACGTTTGGTAAAGCCTCCTGCTGTGAAACATTAAACTGACACAATAAATGTGTGTTATTTAAATAACTTTAATAAACAAATGCATCATTTTGCGTATGCAAGGCTTGTATTTTCAGCAGAATCAATGAAAAATTTCACATCGATGACCTAATCGAAAATTATTTAACAAATTTGATTTAAAAAATGCATTATTTGAACATTTTTTGGCAGATAAGTCTCGTTTTTCTGCAGAATGAGATGATGTGACACCTTAAAGTTAGGCAATCATTACGTATTGCTTCAAAAAATTTAATAAAATATGCTTTATTTGTGTCAAATAGTTTAAATAAAATAACACTACAATCTTAGGGCAGTAAAAATCAAACAAATTAGATTTTCATTTTCACTCCACTGTAGAATCTATCTGATTTGAAATAGGTTCGATTAAAACAATAACTAGTTTGTTACTTATGCTTTATTTTTGCAGAATCAGTTTGGCCACATAAAGACGGCGCAATTCATCCTTATCCACTTCGATTCCATGTTGAGCATTACGAAAGTTTTTCACATCTAATTTGGACTTTACAAGCAGGATATTATGAAGTAGCAGTACTGGACCGATGCATCATTGGAATAATCATTGGACGGGTTTTGTTACCGCTCTTAGCTTGAAGAGCTGAATCTCATGAAAGAGTTAAAGTGCACATTCATTTCGACATTGCCAACGTGACTGAACCAATATTAAGGAAGGATCCTATAAATGGTCGCTTTCTCAACAATAATGGACCAGGACCAGAATGTCTTAATCGTTGGGCCGAACGAGTCTAAATAATGCAATATGTTAAATTTGGAGAGAAAAAAATTGTGTCAAATCTTAACATATGCACGGTTCTCTCTATATATTTTCGTTGCGAAAATATCCTGTATGAAAAGGGCAACCAATCATGGTCCAGGTCCCTCCCGAATTTGAAGCAGCAATGGTCCAGTCCTGGTTCAACCTTGATTATTCCAATGCCAAACTTGCCCCATCCTTGATTTGAGAATACTTCACAAACTATTACAGATATCGTTAAAGTAGTTCCGGTAGCAAAAAACAGAAGCCTGATTCGAAAACCCCTCTTGTTATGACTTTCATGGAAATTAAATAATTTAATAAAACTTTCCTAATTTTAAGAAAACTTTTTGATTTTAGACCCTAAATTCGTGTTCTGTGACTCGAGAAACCCCACCGTAAGGACTATAATGGAAATGAGCAATTCCGTGTCGAACCATCTGGAAAATTTCAGCTATTTTTAGTAATTTTCATGAGAATTCTAGTATCCCGTTCTTTAAGGTGTTGAAAGAAAAACCCTAACATAATTTTCAAAATTTTGTTGGATTTATTAAGTTTTTCCAAACTTGAGGTCGCTTTTTATTTTAGATTTTTGACAACAAAATTCGTTCCGGAACTAGATTCTGGTTCCGATTCTGGACCGACGGTTTCTTCTCTCTTTATTTCCCTCTCTTGATTGGTCACCAAAAAATTTATAAATTTCACAAATATAATTCAAGAAACCTTTCAGGTGGGTCTTGAAGTTAAAAGATTCTTCAAGTGTTCAGATCCAGACTGGACCCTTTATTTTTCTTACGGGTCCAGGACTGCACCTGAACCTTTTGAATTCTTAGGGAACTTAAAGATTTTAAATATTTCATTTAATTTCAAAATTCAAGAAATTGATTTGACCTTCAGGTGACCTTTACCGGTCATTTTGATCTGAGGATCACAAACCAAATGCGAACGTGAAATATCCTGCTCTTTCAGAATCCATGGTCAAAAACGCGTTTCTATTTGGTGAACAAAAGTTGACATTGAAATGAACTGGAACCTGACCTGATGGGATCAAACAAGCCGCGGATTCAGAATCAGCAATCCCAAAAACTTATAAGAATCGTAGTTACTCCGCTTGAACATTTTTTTCCCAATTTGACCTTGAAATAACCTTGACCCTGTCCTGATGGGTTCAAACAGACTCCGGATTCAGATTCGGCGACCCCAAAAACGTTATTTTTCCGTATAGATTTACAATTAATTGAATTAATTTTTTTTCTCGAAATCTTCAAAACTGTTCATTTTGATGTTAGTTTTCTGAAATCTTCGTAAGACTTAAATTATTTTGAAATCTTTTCAAAACTTCTAAATTTTGAAAATATCTTTCAAAATAATTCGAAGTGTTTCTAACATTTTTAAAAGTCTGGCAAAATTTAAAAAAAATTATTTTAAAATCTTCCAAATTCTTTTTCAACATATTATAAAATTCTTTAAACTTGAAATTAATCTTTTAAAATGAAACCTAAATCAAAAATACGATGTCCCAGAAATCTTATTGTCGGTACAGTTGATTTTTTTCTAGCAAAATGATAAGAAAATAATTATTTCTCAATATAAAAATAGATTTGAAAATACTCTTTTCTATAAATAATATTTAGAAACATTCAGAAATAAATTTTACCATGAAATAAGATATCTTCATTAAAAATTTAGGTTTACTAACCTAATTCAGAAAGAAAGTAAGATTAAACAGGAAATTGATTATAATTTTAATTATTAAAGCTTTTTTATCATTTTTAACGGTTTCAAGATAATAGAAAATCTTCTGAGAATTCCGCGGAAAATTTCAAATGAATTTTTAGTTGACAAAAAGTTTTTCAAGGGAAATTTTTCTAATTTGGAAGATAAACGAATTTTGGAAAAAATTGGATTAACCTTGGGATATTTACAAGTTTTGAAAAGATTTAAAAACAATATTATTAAACTGCAGAATTTTATAAATAATTTTATTGAAAATTTATATTTTCAAAGATTCCTTGCAAAAACCTAGAAGTTTTTAAAAAATTTCTGAAAGTTTCAAGAGAATAAATAAAATTTTCTTAAAATAGCTGGGAACATTTCAAATTACTTTTAACTTGAGAAAAATAAATTATTTTTGAAGAAAACTGTTAGAGATTTCAAAAAATTTCTCAAGATTTCTAAAAGGTAAACAAAAATCTGGGAGATATTAAGGCAATTTAGTTCATTTAGCAAGATTTTTCAAAAGTTTAGGAGTATACCGTTTCTTATTTAAAATTAAATTCTTCTTCTTATTGAAATATCAATTATTATAATTTTTTTGTTGAAAATTAAACTGATTGGTTAAAAATTAAAATAGTTCTTAAGAAATTTATTTTTCAGTTGAAGATTCATTATTTTAGTCAAAAATTCATCTCGGGTTGCAAATCAACTTTTTTCATTAAAATTGTTATTCTCTGGTTTGGAAATTAAATTATTCTCAATAAGATTCATCTCTTTAGGTAAAAATTTGATATTTTTTGGCTAAAACTGAAGCAGGTTAAAAATTAATCTGTTTTGGTTGAAATATAAATTATACATTACATTTTTTGTTGAAGATTCGTCTTACTTGTTTAAAAATTATATTTATACAAAATCAAAAAAAAATTGCTTCAAAAAATAATAGTTCTTTGAAATTTTTATTTTGTATTAAAATTATTGCATTTTCAAATAAAATTGTTTATGCAAGTACAGTCAGTATTTTTTTGCAAACATTGAAAAGCAGGCAATCTATGAATCTGATGATAAATTATGTTTAGATCATTAATAACTGTTGCCAATTCAAAAAATAGCATGGCAAAGAATCATCTTAAAGCTATTTTTAGTCGATTTCGTAAACAAAAATTAAGCCTATTCGTTCAGCCTATGTCCGTTTTAATTGTTCGTTTTATCGTTCTATTGGATCGCTCTGTGGGGTTAGCTTGTGGGTAATATTTTGGCGTTTTTGTGTGCCTAATACCTAATTTTTCTGTTAGATCTCTTAGTGTTTTATTTACGAATTCGGTGCCATTATCTGTGTGGAGGATTCGTGGTGTTCGCCAACGTGAAATGACACGTTTGTGAAATTTCGACTCATTTGGTAAATAGATCTATGAACACTAAAATGTATTCATTTTTTCTCTTTTTAGAACTTGGTTGCGGACCCATGATATCAGCTGCTACCATGGACCATGGTTATTCGATTATCCTTTTTTCCATCCATCCTATCCTATTTTGATTATTTTATTCTACTCTTTGACAGATCTAGCAGCTTTTTACGTAATTGGTTTTAGGTACGACTAATTTCCAGGGATTTGAGTCTGGTAATAGGGTACATTTGAGTGGGTCAGTTCTGTAAAAGTAGAGTTGCGAATCCCTAATTTGCCATTTTTCGTGTTCTTCAGGTCTTTTTGTAACTTGTGTCAATTTGGTAGAGTACCAGTCGTCTGTTTTGTCGTTTACGTACGCTTTTGGTTTTTCTATGCTAGAAGCTAGAGCAAACGCTATATTTTCTGCTGGTTCTCCTGATCTCGAGAGAGCATCAGGAACAAAATTTGAACCACGTTTACGATATATGACTTCGTAGTCATATTCTAGTAACTCTAATGCCCATCTGGCTAACCAGCCATTGGGATTTTTTAGGCTATGGAGCCACTTCAAGGCTAAGTGATCCGTGATTATTTTACAGCTGTAACCTTTTAAATGTGGCCTAAATTTTCGTATGGCCCAAAATACCGATAGGCATTCTTTTTCTGATGCAGAGTACCGAGATTCTGCGCCGTTTGGTCTTCTACTCGCGTATGCTATCACGTAATTTACGCCATCAATCGTTTGCGTGAGTACAACTTCTAACCCTGCATTGCTCGCATCGGTTTCGAGTAGAAAGGGTTGAGTAAAATCTGGGCAGATTAATATTGGTGCTGACGTTGAAAGGTCTTTAATTTTCTAGAAGTCTTCCATCCCTATTATGCGCTGTAATTGTTTATTATTTTTAGGTTTAGGGAATTCTAGGATTGGTTGGATTTTTTCATCGTTTATTTGGAGTATTTTAAATGGTATTCAAAATTTTGAGTCACAATAACTATGTCATCTAAATTACAAAAAACTTTTGGCTTTAGGTCTGACGTAATAATCTTGTCCATAATGTCTGAAAAGTGTCTCGACTGTGAATGCTGTTATTGGTTTTAAATTTTCTTCCAAACTTATTTGTAAATAAGCTAACTTTAAATCAATTTTTGATATGAATTTTGCTGATCTTGGTGTGTCCAGTATTTTTGTCGTGAGTGGGATTGGGTAGAGGTCTTTTTTAGTAATATTATTAACCTTTCTGAAATCTAAACAGAGTTATAGTCTTTCCCTGTTTTTTTTTCTAACATAACTATAGGGTTAGACCAATCAGACCCGCAGGGTTCTATTCTATTATGTTCTAATAGCTTATCAACTGTTTGATAAATTACTTCTTTTATTTTTGGGCTCACGTGGTCATATCGCTGTTTAATGAAATCGTGGCCTAAGACGTCGATTTTATGTTTCGTGAAATGAGGCGCCAGATGTTCTTTTCACTGGTGTATTTTAATTTCATTTTCAAGAAGGTTTTCTAATTGAGATTGTTGGCTTTCGTTGAGCTCAACAATACCTTCGAAAATTTCTGGCCAACTATTGTTTTGTTGGTTAATTTTTTCTAAATTATCCGAAATATTATGCAATCTTATTGCTTTGTTTTGAAAATTAATCCATTGATTTTCATTTTCAGTTTCCCTTATCTCGTTTTCTTCTTGAGATTCCTTTCTTATTTTATTTTGATCAATAACTTTTTTATTATTCCAAATGTTACTATCGCTGTCCTTGTATTTTCTCTTAAAATTCTTATTATAACAAAATTTTCCCGAACTAGTTTTTTCAATACTCCTAATCTTAGGTTTAATTCTTCTACATGAGTCCCGTGTGCTTGTCTATTCACTAGTGTCGGGATGGGGATGCGAATTTCGGTTTCCTACTGAATTTCTATTTTGTTTTCCGTAATTCGATTTTTGAGAATTTAGTTGTTATTTTTTCCTGAATTTTTTTCCGCTTTTTCTGTAGGGAATTCGATCATTGGGTTACTTTGACCTTGAATTGAGCCTGATATCATTTGATTAAATAATGATGATAATTGATTGTAGGGTTTGAATGGATATCTTGGTCTATTATTTTGGGATCTAGGTTGGTAATTTGGGTGGAGTCTAGGTTGAAAATTAGATCGGAAGACAGATGGGAATCTAGATCTGGAGTTAAGTCTGAAATTTTGTTGTTATTGGTTCGGAGAAGGTTGGAATGGAGATCCAATTGGTGAAAATGGAAATCGATTTTTGTATTGTCTTCTACCCTGGTAATTTTGGTTTTGATATCCGCTTTTATTATTATTTTGACCATTCTTATTTTCCTTTTTATTATCTTTATTATTTTCTGCATTATTTTCATCCCCGTTGCGGCTATTAAACTTTTGCTCACTTTTATCATCAATCTTAGGTTCAGTAATTTGCAAAACTTGGCCTCGAATTTTTCAGTTGGTTAGCTCAGTTTCCTATTTTTTACCTAAGTCCTCTAATTGTTCAAAAGTTTCAAAATCGTTACTTTTAATGCACTTTTGTATTCGATGCGAAGGTTTTTGTAAGTTCTGCGTAGTTCCCATTCTAAGTTTTTTTTGGGGTACAGTTTAGTAAAGAGTTTTCTCATTTCTGTTAGGTAAGAGCATATGTCTTGGTTCCTTTTTTGGTTGTAGAATTTTATTTTTTATTTTATTACTATTGCCATACGCATTTTTTAAATCTTCGGTGAAATACAAAAGCCATCTCCAAGAGTTTTTGTTTATTTCGCACCAGTCTTTTGAATTTTCTATTAGTAGTGCGTCTAAATTTCCTAAGATATCCCGATCGTTTATTTCGTAACCCCTTATAAATCTTTTTAGTTCTTCAAGGAAATGCGCGGGACTATCCTCTTTGTTGTCGCGAAATTTGATTAGCCAATTGCTCATAGTTTGAAATGGCGTTTGTACCATGCTGAAGGGAAAATAAGTTGCTTGAATTGTTTGGTTATTTGTGTGATTATCAAATTCGTAATCTGAGTCTGAGTTATTAACGTCTATACGTGAACGTCTGTTTGATCTGTTATTTGTTGTCGAGGGTTTACTTGATTTGTTTTGGATTAAGTTTCTTCTGTCCTGTAATGGTTCACTTTCTTCGGAATCTTGTGATTTTAAATTATTACTTCTTACTTTCTTACGGTTTTCAATATTATTGTTAGGAATTTGTCGAGGTTGTTGTAAATTTTCCCTCAATCAAATTGAACCGATTGTCTGTTATGAGATGCGCTTTCATTTTTTCTGTGACCAGGTTCTGTCTTTTCTCTTTCGTTTTCAAAAGAACTATGAGCTGACGGGTTTAATCGAAGTTGTAAATTATTTGCCCTTTCTTTCCTTCTCTAAAAAATCGTTCTCTTTGTTGGTTCATAAATTCATTAAACTTCACTCATTCTAAAAGTTCATCTATTACTTAAATTAACTGTGTATTGTTTTCCACAAAGAAATCTCAATCAAATGTTTCGTTGTTGGTTTGGGGACAATTTTCTGACCTTATTCTATTTCCGAGGTGAACGGTTTTGTTTGTTCCCTTTCTTATGTTATTCCTTTCTACAGACGCGCCTAGTGTGGGTAAGTTTACGTGATCCCAGTAATATGTATTATTAATGGGGTCAAAGCTTCTGTTTGGAATTTGAGTTAGGTCATGGAGTGAGAGTTGGTTATTTTGAGCTTAAGTTTGTTCAGTATATGTTGATTGAGTCAGTCTGTTTCTGTCTAACCTATTGCTTTTTATTGAGCTTTCTATATTTTTCCTGATTAAACCTCTACCGAGACCTATCAACCTATTAATTACTTTTGGAAAGGTGCCTGTATTTTGGGTTGAGGTTAGGACCTCATTTCCAATAGTAGAACTTGCTGTAAAGTTGTCTAAGTTTATGTTTTGGGCTGGAGGTGCAGCGACACCTTCCGAATCTGGCTTCTCATGATCGTTTTCAATGACCATAGGTTTCGTTCGATGTAGGTTTCTAATTTAAAATTTCAATTTAGTTCGAGAAATTTTTATTAAAACTCTAATTGCTCATTTAATGTTTAGAGATTTCGAAAAAATGTTTCTTTTCGTCGTAGAACCCTTTGTTTAGGAGATACGACGCGTGACATGAAAAAAAAAACGCAAAAAACTAGTAGCAATCGTATGGATCTGCAGAAGAATCACAAGAACAAGCTGGGGCTTGAAACCGGAGACATTTATTTGGATCTATATGGTAATCCTGCGACCCAGGCTAACCCATGCGGCACTGGTCAGGTGAAGCAGGGTCAAATTGTCCACTGTGACGTCTCGACCCGAAAGAATTAGGGGACTTGTTGTGAGATGCGTCATTGGTGCGTCGAAGTGGACACCCACGGTGGCTTTGGGGGTACTGTAAAGGTTAGTGCCCCTCCGTCTCACTATCAAAGCCATGGTTGCGAAGGCGGCATGGAAATTATATATGGTAAACGGTGGAAGTATCTCCTTCGGTAACGCGGATTCCAACCGATATCGCGAGTAGGCCGACCCTTAGCATGCTCACAAGTAACCGCTCACCCCTTTAAATCAGGGATGGTGTGATGTTATATATTTTCTGAAAGCTCTTGTCGCTAGTAACTAAAATGTGAAATACTAGCGTCAGTCGGTCATATGTATGGGAGTTATAGGCCTTTGAAGTTAACATGGGAGGCTATAACAAAAATCATTAATCTCGTCAGATAAACCCTAATCACCTTGCTATGTTATAAACAGACACTATCTGTGAACTGAGTAAGCAAATTCGGAATTCATTCGTCCCAAATTCCTTCACTACAGATATAAACACAACTCGTTTTTCCATCTAAAAACAAATCAATAGGAAAAATGCATAAGATTAGTTATTTTTTTCTCATAGAACCCTTCCATGTTAACTACAAAGGCCCATAACTCCCATATACATGACCGACTGACGCTAGTATTTCACGTTTGGGTTATTCATGACAAGAGCTTTCAGAAAATATACAACATTACACCATCCCTGATTTAAAGGCGTGAACGGGTTAGGGGTTACAAGTATCGTGTTATCCTATCCAAGAAGGACGAATGGTTTAAAGGCGAGGCACACCTGTCTAGTGATGAGGACAACTTGTTTACAGATGACTTCAGGTACAAGGAGAAAGCAAGAGCCAGTGTGCATCGCAGAAGGAGTGGAATGGGCTTCAGAATCCCGATGTGGTCCTAAGCCACATACCTACAATCTAAGATTATGGCCGTGCTTCAGTACAGCGTCCAGGAGTATGGCTTTGGGGGCTGATTGAATTAGATTTAAAGATAAAGATTTGCACATCCTTTTTTATAATAATCGCTTGGGGCCACGCTCGTCGCTTGTTGTCCTTCTTCTTATGACGCTTGCTGGTAGGTTTCTCTCCCTCAACTTCACTTCTTGCGACTACTTCTGCAGCTCCATGATCCCGAATTTTCAACATATTTAGCACCGACCTCTTTGGAGTCTGCGTTACGCTCTCTCGTCTTCCCAGTGGGCATATAAGTCCTAAAGTTGTCGTACGAACGTCTTTTGACGGACATCTTGAGAATGTCCTGTGGACCTTTTGCACAAATGCAAAGATCCAACGGATGTTCTAAAGACGTCAATTCCCATGACGTAGAGGTTCATTCTGGGGATGTCTTTATTATATTACGTGGCCACTTGGTTGCTCTCGTGAACGGTAGCGGGAGTTGCCTCAGCTTGTTTCTACGTCTGAATCCCTTTGCTGGATCTCACTTTATTCCCTGTTCCACCGACGCGATAGTATACAGGGTGTCCCACCACATATGAAATAGCCGAACGTATGCTATATTGCACAAAAACTAAACACAAAAGTCTCCTAGCAAAAAGCTGTGCGAAGCTCAGTTGAGGCACAAAAAAAGGTTCAAAGTTGGGTCTAATCAACCAACGAGGAGCGAGCATTAGCGACCAGTTGTCCACACACACTATCTTAACGTTGTGACACGCACAAGGTCGCTAAAGCTCGAAGCTCGCTCTTCATTGGTTTATTAGGCCCAACTTTAAAGATTTTTGGTGCCTAAACTAAGCGTCGTTAAGCTTTTTTCTAGAGGACTTTTTTGTTTATTTTTTGTGCGCTATTTCATAGTTCCGTCTGTCTCATAGGTGGTGGGATACCCTCTATATACGTAGTCATTGATACATATCTGAATCAGTTTGGCGTTTAAATCTAAATCGGCTAGCTCGTGTTGTACATCTTCCATTTTGTCCCTGATTTGAAGAAACAAATTTCCTCTTGTTTTACAGAAATACTCTATCGTATTGATGATGTCCTGCATCCGGTTGAATAACTTCGTATTTTTAGCGAAAAATTCGATGAATTCCTCCCAGTCAACTCTGAACTGCGACTTGCGGTTTATATTTGGTTCCTTCATCGCCTCTCTTTCATCTCCGCACATATTCTTACAAATGTTTTTATCTACTTGTTCGTTCTCCGTAGCAAGAACGGCACTTGAGTATCACTATTGGGTTCCAGTATTATAAATGAATTGCAGAGTGGCGACCCTGTCACTCCCTAGAAAGTGCGAAAGTAGTTTATGAACCGCTGGTCTAGTACTATAAGAGGCGAAATCAATTCCTCCACCATCATCATATACACCACCACCTGCACCGCCCTCACCATCACCTTTTGGCGCCCTTCACAAGGCTACCAGGCACCGTCGGGTAGTAGATAGAGAGGCGTTGTACTGAGGGATTCCGCTGAATATGGTTACGCAAATAAATAGGCAGTCACAGACAATGATGGTCCAGAGATGGCCCTGAAGAAGAAACTTTCAAGCCAAGGCGTGAATAACTGTGCTGAAAGCTGCGTGCAATGTAGAACTAAAATATAGAGCTTGCAAAACCCTTTTTTTTGTTAAAAATTCACCATCATAGTTGAAACTCATCTCTTTGGTTGATAAGATAGATAAAATGTTATCATATTTTTTAATAAGTACGGATATTTCCATTGCGTAGTAATTAATATTTATTACTCATGATTTCACAGATTGTCATAAATCTCAATAATTTAAAGGAAACGCGAGATAGCGAGTATAATTATAAAGGGTGAAATATTTTCAACAATCTTCATTAATTAGGCTCCTAGCAAAATTATTTAAAAGTGGATTCTTTTATATTGAGAAAAATGTGGATCCTGCTGTGTTGTCTGTGTTTTACCTTAGCTATTTGCACTAATCCTATTGGTAAATTTAATATTCATAATTTTAATAGCTCTCTTTTTCTGAAAATTTAGATTTTCGGTAGAAAAAGCCTCCCTCTCCTTCAGAAGAAAATTTATTTTATATTTATAACGAAGCAAAGTGTTCATAAATTGAAACCAAATGAATACAAACATAGTGAATACACCCAGTGTACTTTGTAGCTGTATTTCGGTTGAAAATTGAAGATTTTGTTCAAAAATCACATTTTTGTATAAAAAAATAAAGCTATTTAGCAGACAATTCGTATGTTTGGTTAAAACTGTCAGATTTTTTGGCTCAAAATGCTACTGTTAAAAGTGAATCTTTGTTGGTTGACGATTCAACTATTTGGTTGCAAATTTGTCTCTTTTTAATCACTTCTAATGTTCTTTATATAAAATAGTTATCTTTTTGGATTAAAATATCAATTACGATATTAAAATGTTAGCAATTCACAAATGGAATAATAAAGAAATCATGAATTTATTTTACTATATTGCCAAATTTACTTTGGAAATATATTGATTATTACATTAGTAATTTCAATTACTAATCAATTAGTGAACTTTTTCATTCAGTTGTTTGCAAAATGAAATGCCAGACCTGACGGTTGTCAAATACATGCTTTTGTATTTTATCAAATTTCTTAATTTCAAAATAAATAAAGTAAGGCGAAATATATTGAGTGCCTAAATAATTCTTAGGTTGTCATTTTAAAGCCGCTGCATGTGAAATCGTTCTGTTGAAGGAGGTGACGCAACCAGTGACAAGTTTCACAATATTACATTCTCCTTGTTTAAATAAAAATTAAAATGTTACACAATCGCGTTCTCTCATTGAATATTTCTATTGATGGAGATGCTCATATTTATAACCCTCCTCTAAATATATACAAGGGTAATTGATAACAGTTTTTAATTAATTGAATTTGAAATTTATTTAAAATTGTCCTAAAGTAGATTTTGAGAGCACATTAAAAAAATTGTACTTCATTAAGAAATAATTATCTTGATTTCAGAATATGCGATTATATAAATTATTTTTCAAGTTTGAACATAAATTTTCACTGGAGCTTTTGCAAAGCATAATCGCCATTTCGGTTTCGATATTCTTTGGAGCATTATCCCCGAGGTCAGCAACTCTTTCAAAGGTCACTGTTTTTTCATCTAAGAGTACATTTCTATGAGTGCACTTTTCTTCTAACAGCAATACTCTATGAAGTTTCTTGTCCCGTTTTGGGACAAAGTGTTTCTTGAAGTTGGGAGCCAACGAGTAATAGAGTATGACATAGGAAATTCTACGAAAATTCCAGTTGGCGATTTCGTTGAATTTCACCAGGTGCGTTCGGAAGTTTATGTATAATGACGGATCTTCCCAGTAAGCTGCAATTTGTAGAGGGAAATTTAGTGGGATTTTCACGGAATTTTGGCGGAATTTCCGTATAATTTCCATGGAGTACTTTCCGGGGAATCTTTTGATGTGGGAATAATTAACTAATGGATCAAACCACCTTTTTCTTAACTTTTTATAGAGAAATCAATCTTAATCTGGCCACAGCCTAACCTGCCAACGCTAACAAAAATATAATTTCTTTTTTCTTGTTGTAGAGTTCAGTTCTCAGTCCGCATTTTCACCTTATGTCAACCGTGTTACTGGTGTATCTCGTGGTGAACCATCTTCTTCGTCGTCTGAAAGAAATCATAGACCATCGATTGACCTTAATTATCCTCCCGCCGAGGATCGTCCTCTTGCCAGGTCCAAGTCTCCTCCTTCCAATCGTCCTCGTCCTACCAGGTACTTGAACTCACCTATAAGGCTTCCTTCTTCTAACGGATTTAGCTGTGGACTTGATCAGCTTGAATTTCTGCGAATTGTTTCCCGCAAAAATCCGCAGCAGATTTTCGAACTTCGAAGACACACTTTTGTTGAAGATAGATCACTTAAAATCGTAGTAGGAAGTAAGCATCAGTATGATAATATACCAAACAGAGAACAAATTGTGTTATCAACATACAATGGTATCGCCTTTGCACTATTGGAGACTTACGATCATTTCGGTGGAATGTATAAACGTATTAAGGGCGATTTAAAACGTGTGAAAGTAGACCTGGCTAGCCACAATATTACCCCATTGGAGACGGAAGAAATTGCTTGGACTCCAGTAGGTCCCCGAAGAACAATCTTTTCTTATTATGATGTAATTAACATAAACCTCACTCCTCTACGCAATTAATTTTAAAAAAATTTAAACTTGAGTACAAAGGTTGCGACCTAAATTCGGATAAAAATATTGTATGTAACTGCTAATTACAATAAAAATTAATCGCGTTATGGATCTGGAGGCTTTAATCCTTCAGCAATGCTCCAGCCAGTTTTTTTCAGAAGTAGATATATTTTTAACCATGTTACACGGCTTGGAAAAATCGAACTAAAATAAATGCTGTAGAGGTTATTCTATGTCATATTTATGTTAAATGTGATAATTGAATTGAATTGTTTTGTTAAAAATTCATATATTTTGTTTCAAGTTTGTCTTTTCTGGTAGAAAATTGATATTCTTGGTGGAAAATTTATTGTTATTGGTTAAAACTGTAACCATTAGGTTGATGATTAATTTTATTAGGTTAGGAACTCCAGTATTTTGTCGAAAAATCCTCATTCTTCATTTGAAGTAGTTTATTCTATTTTTAAGTTGTTCGCAATTGAAAGAACTCAAATATTTTCAACGAACTGAGAAGAGTTTGCAGAATCCAAAAAATGTGTAAATATTAAAAATTGAAAAGAGTTTGAAGGAACCCAAGGATGCGAAATCATTTAAAATAATTGAAAGAATGGGTCCGAAAAAAAGAGATTTAAAAAGAACTAAAAAAATTTTAGAAATTAAAATGAACTTCACAGAATTCAAATGAATTCAGAGATCTCAAAGGAATGCGAAGATTTTTCGAAAAACTTAAAATAATTTTAATGAATTCAAAAAATTCAACAACATATTTAAAAGATTCAATGAGAGTAAAAAAGCTTGAAGTAAGAATTCAAAACATTCCAAAAGAATTTAAAAAACCTTTAGTAAACTAGAAGCAATTCAATGAATTAAAAAGATTTTAGAACATTTCAAATAATGAAAATAATTCTCAAAAATTTAAAGTTTTCAAAATAATTGAAATGACTTAAAATGGATTCTTTAGAATTCTCAATTTCAATTAGTTAATTTCAATCTTCAGTAATCCTATCTTATAAATGCAAAGAATGCAATAGATTTGGAAAAACGCAAAGAATTAAAAATGTTTTGAATAGAATTTAGAACGATTTAAAGAATACTAATGATGAAAAAGCATTACAAGTAATTTAAAGGAATCTAAGGGAGGTCACAGAACTCGAAATAATTTAAAATTATAAAAAAAATTTTTTAAATTAAAAGGATTCTTTAGAAGTCCTAATGTTAAGTTTTCGATTTGAAGACATTTCTAATTTTTGAACAACAAAAAATTTAAAGAATTCAAAGGGATCTTCAAATTTCGAATAGAGTAAAATTTCAGGAAGTTAAAATGTTCGAATTATTCAAAATAAGTCAAAAAATGTACAAGGTTCGAAGAAACAGAATAATGAAAAAAATTCAAATAAAAAAGAATTCTATATACGAAGATGTTAGTTTTTTTATCTACTGATCTTTCTGTTTATTAAAAAAATCTCTCTTTTTGAATATTCCCAAAGATTTGGTTCTGAAAAATATATAACTAAATTAATATAAAATCAGAAAATTGACAAAATTACCTGTGCAACAATATTTAGAACTTGTGGAATTCTGTATAGACAATTCCTATTGCAGTTTCCAGAGTGAATTTTTTAAACAAAAGTTCGGTACGCCTATGGGCTCTCCGTTATCGGGTGCAATTGCAGATCTGGTTATGGAAAAACTGGAACAAGATGTATTGAAGATTCTTCCTTTTGATTATGTTTTCTTCTAAAGGTATGTGGATGATGTGTTCACATGCGTGCATGAAGATAACATTGACAAACTCTTAGAGGCCTTTAATGCATACCATCCCAGAATCCAGTTTACTATCGAAATTGAAAATCATTCAAAACTTAATTTTTTGGACGTTACCATCTTTCGAGAAAACAATAAACTTATGACTAATTGGTATCGTAAGGACACTAAAGGCGAACAAGTGAAGACAAATTTTCGTGTGGAATTTGTAATAACAAATACAAGTAAAACAAAATTTCGGACAAAGATTTATGCGAAATTCAATGTAAAAAACACTGCAAGTGGTAAAAAAATTTGCGTGGTATTAAGAAAAAATATTACTCGGAGTTTTCCTTGTAATTTGAAATAAATAATACAATTAAGTTGAATAAATTTTTTGGTCTAAGGTTCGTGCGAAATTTGCTTGGAATTTTGGATAAAAAATACTCCAAGCAGAGAAAAATGTTCGCGAGAGGTTTCGCTTGGAATTCGTGATTAAAATACTACAAGTTGAGAAAAATATTCGCGCGGAGTTCCGCCTGGAATTTGAGACACAAGAATTCTCCAAGTCGAATAAAACTTTCGGACGGATTTTCGTCCGAAATTCGAGATTGAAATACTGCAAGTGGAGAAAAATTTTTGCGCGGAGTTCCGCTTGAAATTTCAGACACAAGAATTCTCCAAGTCGAATAAAACTTTCGGGCGGATTTTCGTGCGAAATTCGAGATTACAATACTGTAAGTTCAGAAAAATATTCGCGCGGAGTTCCGCTTGGCATTTGAGACAAAAGAATTCTCCAAGTCGAATAAAACTTTCCCGCGGAGTTTCATGCGAAATTCGAGATTGAAATACTGCAAGTGGAGAAAAATGTTCGCTCGGAATTAAGATGAACAAAATTCCCGACGTATGCGCAAGTAATTCTGCTGTGGTTTTGAAGTATAAATACCAGCCAACAAAAGCCCTATAGTTTTAATGTCGAATCATGCCGAATAGTCCAAATAAATTAACTAAAAAATTATGATTTTGTCTATTTTTACAATTAACATTATATACTCGGTACTTACATTATAATGACCGTATCCATTTCAAATCGGACAGGTTCTATACACTTGAAGTTGCAGAATCTCTCAGGAACGAAATATGTTTTTCATGGGAAATTAGGCGATACGTATTTTTCCGATTTGCAAACAAAAATTGTATACGAAGTTTTGCGTATTTGAACTTTGTGTTTTGTTTTTCAAAAAACCCCAAATTTTTTCTTCAACACTATAACTTTTGAGCCAATTGACACATTTATTGTTATATTTGTGATTCTAAAAGCGTTTATTTTCTTCTTCTGAAATCATTGTAAAAATGTTTGAAAAAGATTTAAACTTTAATATTAAAATTGATTAGATAAGTTTTTCGAAGGACAAAAAATATAGTTACCATTACTTTTGCCGTTCAAAATTCAAAATTTTCAAATTAAAATCCTTTTAAATTTAATTTTTCCCACAAAACGTTCAACATGAAGTAGTTTTAAATGAGAAACATTTGTTGTTGTTTTAATGTGTGCGGGGGGGGGGGGTGAACAGGGCCGACGGAACTTAGGTTATCTATCATTCTTGCTCCTTAAGGAGCGTGAATGTAAAGGAATTAGAGTAAGCGAGACACAAGCATATGGAACACCGTAATTTGTTTTCCATATGCTTGTTTCGCGCTTACTCTAATTCCTTTATATTCACACTTCTTAAGGTGCGAGAAGGACAGATAACCTGCGTTCCGCCGTCCTTTCCTGTGAGCCCCCCCCCCCCTGGGGCTCGAGCTATAAAAGCCAATTGTGCCGCACCCGCGTTTATTCTCATGGTAGTACACGGAATCCGGCCACCTTCACCGAGTATTTTAGATCTCGGTGAATTGCGTTGTTTCCAACGTTCTGGAAATATACCTCTCAGGTGTCAGGTGTACTATATCGCGCAGTAAATGACGTCCTTCTTTACAAGGCAAAGTGATTCTCACCCACTCTGCCATCCGGCAGCCTCCCTGGCAGGCCGTAGAGGGAATACGGCCAGGCTAGGTTGGGGGGAGCGATCCCCATGATATCATCAGTTAGATGCACAGATTCGAAGCACTGCCTTGGTGTGTATGTAAGTTCATTTGTGTGTGTGTATTCATTATTCGAAATCAACCAGCGACCACCGAGAGCTCGTCCTCTCCACATGGGGCCTCTACGCAAGGAGATCGCTGACTTATTTTCTAGTCTTCACAAAATCGACTAGTGACCCCCAAATTTAGGCTCGATATTACTCGACATGGAGCCCTTTTAATCCTTGGAAGGTAACCAGCCTCTTCTTAGGGGACCTGCAGTTTAAGGTGGGTTCCGAACCATCAAAGCCCCCGGTCTAAGTGCATGGAAAAATTCCCATGGGTACCGGGGCTCGGGGATCAAACCCCAGTGCTCCTGTACGGAAGTGTGTCGCGCTATCATCGTATGAGCCACCGAGGCTTTGAGAAATATTTACAAATGAAAAAAATTCTATCCTAAACTAACTTGGAAGATTCGAAAAATTGATTTTACGCACAATTTATTTCAGTAAACCACTTAGTACTTAAAAATATTTATTTTAAGTATTTATGGAGTAAAATGAAGCAATTGAACTTTAAGGTTAGAGCTAATGACCAGAGGCTCTATACTGGGTTGCCGGTTTCATGCGCAAAAAACACTTAATTTTCAATTAAAAAAAAAGAACAAGAACATTTTCCGCAAAATATATGCCTTTAGATTATGTGGTAAAAATATTAGATCAAAGACTTCATCCTTGTAGATGTGTTTTGGATGGTCTTAAAACCCGAGTCGTGTGAAGCACAATTTAACATAAAAAATTAATTATTTACACTGGTCGACAGAATATCAAAGTTTTAAGTTAAAAATATTATTTTCAATGTAGACGACAAATTATGAACATACTTTAAAAAATGTTATTACGTTTAATTATCCTTCAAAATATTCATTATCAAATATTTGTATAGGTACTTAATTGGGTTCTTAAATGAAATCTCTGCCCGCTGCCAGCAACCTTGTTGTAGCAGGGCCAACATGAGCTATTTCCACACGAGTTACCGGATAGAAACCGGGTAGAATATTTTCACAACTTACATTGTAGCCATTTCTCCGATAAGAATCGGGTAGGAACCGGGTTCATTTTGGAAATTTAAATTGAGACCAGATAAAAACCAGTTAGAAGCGAGTGAAACCCGTTTCTATCCGTTTTCTATGTCTTTTACCTGACATTTTAAGCAAAGAAAGGTAATGCATACATATTTTTGTTCAAGTGCTCCGAGAGTGTGAATTTCCATTTTAACTGCTAATATATTTGAGTAAATATATCACGATACAAAACTTTGAGGAAAATCACAACATTTCTTTAAATCTTAATTTAATCCTTATTGGGTTATTATTTTAAATTATGATTGTTTAATATTATATAAATTCAGTATAAATTGTCACTTATCATTTTTAATATGGTACTGTACCTCCGATTCACTAGGATTGAACAAAAATACAAATAATCACGAAGTAACAGTAAGGAGACCCAACGTTAATGCATTCGCGGCGGAAAAGTGTGGCAACTTTTTGTGGAAAAGTGCGGGGGAAGTTTCCATGACTTGTGAGTGGAATATCTGTAAGAGCCGAGAGTGACTGAGAGACGAATGTCATTCAAATTTAGCGCCAAAATAGTCAGTGACTTTCGGCCACTCTCGGCTTTTCCCAAGATTACTTCGTGCGACTTCGTGACTCTCGTAGACATTCTACTCACCAGTCATGGGAAAGCCCCCTCCCCCCCCCTGCAACCATTGCCAGAAAATTTGCCACGTTTTCGTAAAACTTACTACGAGATCCTTCTTAGAGTGATTATAAACGTGTGATGTTGCAAAATTTTTGCAACTCAAAAAGTCCCAACTTATTCATTTTCTTAATTTTTCTAATAAAGTTTTGAGGATTTGGTTAATGATGCCTCGGGAACTGCACCGTACTCCACAACTAGGGCTATAATGATAATACTTTTTATTTTAAGGGCTGATTCTGTTTCGTTTTGTATTCGATGGATTGTTGGCGACTATGAGGTACTTCGACAGACATCTAGAACATCCGGAACCTCAGAGTGACTTCAAAAGACCTAGGGATACTCGACGCAGTTAAGATGCTGAGTTCCAGAACTATTAAAATTCTCCCGCTGAAATCACGGCAACCAAACAAAGCTTTGACGAGTACGTCGCCCCTCAAAGAAGATCTTTATCGAGATGCCGACTGGATTCAAGGAGTATTCTAGACCAATCTAAAAATCTAAATTTGACTTTACCCGGTGTGGAACTCTACAATACTTCTTTTCAGAAGTTTTTATTCTCAATTCCCCAGCATGACTAGTGGATTTTCAGTTCAGGACCGAATTATTACTTTTGGGGCTACTGGTACCAGAGGAGATCTTTTGCTTGATTGCAACTAGCCTTGATCTTCAATCGGGGTAACCAAACGTAAACAGGCAGCGGCGTGGAACCTATCATCAGACGCGCGTGAGTTACCGTACACTGCCCCTTTGTCGCTACAGTGCTGGATGGTTGAGCAACCGTCTCTCGACCCTGTGGGCTCCTCCAGGCTTCTCTCTCACTGCGAAACTGCGGGATCCAGCAGTTCTAGGAATACGTATACCGAGGGTCCTTTTATCGAAATTTCAGTGCATTTCATTTGTTGTACAAAATAAATTCACGAATAAACTTGATTTAATTTGGACAAAAGTAATTATTAATTTATTTTGTTCGCGGAAAAATTAACTTTGAGAACAAACATTTGGGATAGGAAACGAAGTGGACAGGAGTTGCAATATTTTTCAGAAAACATTTTGCTAATAACTTCTTGTTTGTAATTTATAAATTATACGTCAAAAATAAATTTTTATATAGAAAGTCATATACCATGTACAGATTCTTTTTTCATTGATTGACTAGTAATCCATCTAGAAGTTTCTTATATTTAAATTCTGCTTCTTTTTTTGTGTTAGCCCAAGCTTTAGTATCACATTTCGATAAAATCCATTCCGGATTCACAGCCGCTTCTTTAACTTTTATTTTACATGGAACGGTATCATCTTTTTTCAATAATTTTGGTTTACGGCGCTTTTTATTTATGGCAAAATCACTATTTTCAATGGCATTTTCTACTACAACACACACGACTGTATCAAATCTGTTCAATAATCTGACTCCACCTCGTAAGTTTGATCCTTGTTTTTCTGCAGTGGAAAGATGTTTTTCCGAATTATCCATAAACTTAATACTCCTACACAGATAAAACGAAATATTATTTTGTAATCTTTTCATGTTTTGCAAAAGACAGAATCAAATCATACAAAATTTACACCAAAATTTCGGTGTCAGTAGACCTGCACGTTAAAAATACGGAACAGATTAAATTGTTTATATAAAATAAATCTCAAATTATTTTCCAATTTCTGTTTTAAAATACCTAAATTTACGTTATTATATTACACCAACAATATCTAAAGAAACGTACGTGTCTAAAATTTTGCTCAGGTGTTTGGCAATATAATTCTGGAAAGCATCCGATACTCCGAAAACTTTAAAATCATCCCTACGTTCTGAATCTGGTCGCGGAGACTTTTTTTTACATGAGTCTGCTGTTTTATCTATGAAAAAAAGTTTAACATTATAAGTATCCTTAAATATGTGCATTTAGAAATAAAATAACTGAAATGCTATTCCCCACTAAGCAAAAAAATTATGAAGATTTATAAATCATATATAGAACATCACAGTAATAACCGTAATAGGCGTCATCCATGAGTGACGCAACGCAGTTTTACCGGGGGGAGGGGGGGAGTAGGGTTCCATCGAACGAAGCGGAGCTGGAAATTCTAATATTATCAAGAAAAACATTATTGTTTAGGTTGAATATGAAACCTGATAATTCAGAAATAACGCCTTTTTCAATAAAAATTCGTGACTTACAGCATATTTCACTGAATACAATTTTCTTACACTGATGTAGCTTTTGCAACAATCCTGAATATCCTTTTTGGCAATCTAACCTATTTTGCTGGCTTCTGCTACACCACCTACATGATCTCATGTAGCGAAATCATTAGCCATTGGTCCTTCGCAAACCCGGTTTAGGAATATGATTTTTTATAGATTAGATTGGGTAAGGGAAAATCGGGAGTGGTGGAAAAGCTGCACTGAGTGTAAGAAAAGTGTAACCACTGGAATATGCTATTAGATTGCTTTTCACTCAATTAAAATGTGATCTTAAGCTAATTTATTATTAAAAAAAAAAAAAAAAAAACATTTCAAGCTAAAATAAGAAGCAACTGGAAGGGTCCAATCGTAACGTAACGTTATTTAAAGGGGGAGCAGCTTCGTCATAGAATAAATATCATGCACAAAGCATGAGGAGAATCGAATAAGAAACGGCGCTAATATGGCTAATGGCGAAAATACAGCGAATGTAATTTCTTCACAGCATGTGCTAAATTTATTAATTAAATAAAGATTTCAATAAAACAACTATTTTTATAATGCGGGAAAATAAATATATGATAATCATAACCTGGCATTCTTACGAAACCCTGCCGATGGAAGGGCAGTGAAACCGCACTCAAATGGCACTGCCCAGTGCCCTTTCAGTGCTGCTCGTTTAAAGCTACTCAGGTACCAATTTTCAATGCTTACAGACGTTCCCTTTATACTTGCGACTAGGCTACCAAGTAGACCACCTAAAAGGGATTATGAATTAAAATTTGTAAAACTTTGAAATTACCGCTGCGAAAGTCAGCAATTTAGAATCTGCGGGTTTCGATAATTTTAGATACCTATTTTTTTTAGAAGTTTAAAACTAGGAATGAATATAATGTACCTCGTAAACGGAATAAGATACGTCAAAACAGAAAACAGTATTTGGATTCAACTCCAGAATAGTATATTAATATGTAATTTATAATTATAAAATAAATATAATGAGGAAATTCATAAACAACAAAAAAGTGTTAACAGTTTGAAGAAATTTTTAAAAAGGGATTCGGGTTGGGGGCGGTCAACTACTGTAAATCACTCTGCCAACCCCCCCCCCCCCGATACGTGACGGATAAAATAGGACAGAAATTTAATACTTGTCAACATTTTAAATTGGAAATTAATTCAATTAATGATTGAATAATTAATTACCCAATCAAACACCACGCACAGGAGACCCAATTCCGTGGCCAAAAATTCGGCAAACGGCTCTATGGAAAATATTACATGAAGTCCATGCGTTGATTAATTTGTTATCCACCCCATTTGTTACGTATTATAAATAAACGCTGAAGAGAGTATCGTACTATGCAATGGTTTACTTATACTACAAAACAAATTGAGTAAACATAAGAATTTATGGTGCATGAAGTCTATATAATTTTTTCTATAAAAATGATACATTGATTCTAATCATTGATTTAAATTAACAAACAACTATATTTATTAAACTCGTGTTTAAAAACCATGTTGATGAGACAGCTTTAGTACAACATCCCCTTCGACGGCACTAACATTGATTGAATGAGAGTACAATTAATAAGAACAGACGACAAAGATGCAGCTCGGTGCCCGGTCTCTGGGTTACTACTGAGACAAAACTCGATACATGCATACACAAGAGTCGCTCATCATTCGAAATATAAATGTTAGAGCACTCGTTCATGTGAATCATGCTAATATATATCAATATATGTAGAACTACAAACTGGGATTTATCGCTCTGTTTTCTCATGCTTAACATACCGCTCGCTTTGTGATGCCGAGGCAAGATTATAAATAAAAATTAGTAAACCAATCAAATATCTCAGAAAACAAAGGCAACGTCAGGTCTTTTTTTTTTTTTTTTGATTAACAAATGCTGCCCGCTATGATAGAACGGCTTAATTGAAGAGGAGTACAGAGCTTGTAATGGTACATTGGCCGTCCACTTTATAGTATCACAATATTGGAAAATTAACACATCATTGTAGTTCAGTGAGCAATATTTTGTTAATATTTAAAAAAGATAGATAACATAAGTCATTCAAGATCATCGCACAACTCGGCCGCTCCCATTGTCGAAAGAGGGAACAGACAAACTTGATATATTTATATATATATATATATGTCGATCGCCTTGATTCTGACTGTTCGAATCAGACCATCCATTCCCGCGTAAAATTCAATGATTCGACCCAATGGCCACTTAGACGAAGAAGAGCATCGTGTCTAATGAGCACTATAGAACCAATTTTAATATTATTATGAGGACTTCTCCACTTATAATGTTGTTGTAAAGAGTGCAGGTACTCTGCATTCCACCTGCGCCAAAACATTTAAGAAATGTGTTGTACAATTTGCCAGCGAGTTAATCTATTTTTAGGAACCGATTTAACAGAAGGTTCAGAAGGACATTATCACTATACAGATGAGCAGGCATACTGCGAGGAGATGCAAAGCGCTGATAAGCAGCTAAAAAACCTTGGGACAAATAGTCCGAAAATAATTCCAGATGAATCGCTCCAGTGACACAGCAAACAAAAAGTGCAACATACACTTTATAGCTTTTATTTACTCTACCCGGAGCGAAACGAATTTGAGAAGTACCTGCATAATTTACTCCAGTATGAGTAAAGGGCCTGATGTCCGCTAAATTATATTCATGGTTGTAAATAATATTTATAACCATGAATAATATTGAGCAAACATCCATGATTTTTTCTTTCGTCGCCTGGGCGTCCTAACCCCCTCCCCCATCCCCCGTCATTCGACTTAGAATAAACTGCATCGCGGCACTCTATCGAAACGGATTACTGTCATGGCGATCGAATACAGACGTGTACATTTTCCTCTCTTCAATTTTATTGTGTTTGTATAAGTTTTAAAGTGTTTAATTACATAAAAATTTGTATTTCGTGAAAGTGCCGGTGACTTGTTCTTTGGACCATTGTGACTTTGTTTCAACTCACTCAATTGTTTCTTGTTTTTTGCACTTTTGTTTATACGTAACTGTAACGGTTGTCTTTCCTATGGAACTATGGGTGCGTGTTCGGAGTGTGAAATACCTATATCCAGAGGGGGATCGGAAGTTCTCGCTTGTGTTAAATGTGGCAATCTAGTGCATTTGGCCTGTGCTAATTTCAGAATCTCAAAAAAATCTTTTGAAAAACTTAAAAAGGGTCAAATGGACTATGTCTGCAAGGTATGTTCTCCATTGTCCACTAGTGCCACCTCGGCGGCCGTGTCTGGCAATTCAAGTGGGAACCCTGGGACCACTACTCTGCAGGATGTTGGTGGTACAGATATTGCACCTCCCACTCCCTCCTCCGTTGCTGTCTCGGAGAATGCTGGTACTCTACCATCTGGCCTCGCTGAACTCTTGCGCAAAGTGATCTCCGACGGCCAAAGCGAAGCGCTTGCGTAGTCACGGGAGATTTTGGCAAAATTCAGCGAATTTGAAATACGTCAAGTTCAATTTAATGAACAACTTAATTCTACCTTTTCGAAAATTAATAATGAACTTTTAAATAATTCTAGGCGTATCGATTCGTTGGAATCCGACTCCAAAGTGCAAAATGAAGAAATTGAACTTATCAAGAAGGAAGCTAAAGATTTGAAAGCCAAAGTGATGTCTCTTGAGCACGCACTCAATGTCAACGAGCAAGCGGCTCTGCATACGACGCTGCAAATTCATGGTCTCTCCATGAAGCCTAACGAAGACCTCATGGCCTCCATGGAATCTGTCGCCAGAGCTCTAGATGTAAATATTCGTAAGGATGAAGTTGTCAAACGATATCGAATTATAACAGCACCTTCATTGAGTAACTCCTCTCCCCCCGCCCCCGATCATTGTAGCCAAATTTGGCAGACAAGATCTACGGGATGAATTTTTCGCAAGACGTAAGATTAAGAGAGACTTCTCTATTTTGAATATGGGACGGACTGACAACGAAAAGCGTTATACCTACCTCCGTGAGGCATTAACACCAGTGAATAGAAAGATTTATTCCATTGCTCTCGATCTTCGCAGAGAAAAAAAATCAAATACTTGTAGATTGCTGGCGGAAAAATTTTCTACCGTAAGGAGGATAGCTCGCCAAGAATACACCTGTCGAACATCCAATCTGTTGAAGGACTACAATAGCAACTACTCTCTAAGTCCACTATGTATATGATAATTTTTTCTAGTCGATCATTTGCACTACTCTTTCGTTTATGCCACTTCTACATAGGTAAATATCTGTCATATTTTATTTGCTGCATGCTGGCCATTCTGGATACTGTGCCTTCTGAAGTTAAATATCAACAATTTTGTATTTTTACTGCGCTAATTCAGCCTCGCACTGCCTCTATGAATTGAACTTTCTTATACTATTTTTATACATCACGAGCTTTATGAAGCTTATTGCTTTTCTAAGTTTTAATTCTTTATGTGCCTTATTTCCTGTTTTCAAATGTAATTAAGTGAACTGGATTTTTTTGCTTATTACTCTCTGTCACTTTAGTTTCACGGAATGATATTTTGAACTTATTTACGTATTTCAGACACTTCTATATTTAACTATACTTGAACTTTATCTATCACTCTCATAATGGAACCTTTAAATATTTGTCACGTTAACGCTCAGTCTTTACCTGCCCATTACCTTGAATTTAAACATCACTTTATGTCCTGTTCCTATCATATTATAGCCGTATCCGAGACCTGGCTCACGCCTAACATTTCTTCGAGCCTCATAGCACTAGATCATCATACACCTTTCCGCAGAGATAGAGATGAGAGAAGAGGGGGTGAGGTCTGTCTCTATATTTGTGACAGCTTAAAGGGTATACAGGTGGGAGTTGGTCCTCTTGTCAATTACCCTACTGCTGAGTACCGTTTTATAAGGGTGTCCTCGCCTCAGGACAGTGTGTTTGTGAGTGTAATTTACATAACTCCTAACGCCTTCTACGACAGGGAACTTGAGACTGACATTTTTGACCTTACACCCAATTATAAGAACATTGTACTCACCGATGACCTAAACACAAATCTTAATGCTACCAACAATTTAACTCACTATTTAAAATCCGTAGTGTTCTCTTTCGGATTATCTGTAGTTCCCCATGATACCACCCACCACCTGATCACTCTAGTACATGGATTGACTTGATGATTGCTGCCGATTTAGACAAGATGATTTCTTCTACTCAACACCCAATATCATTCCTATCGAACCATGGTCTTATCAGCAGACAATACCAGTTCTCCTTTAATCCCTTCTCTAGCGTAACTCCTCTGTCCATACGCAATCTCAATAATTGAAATGAATCTTTGCAGAAAATTAGATTCAAAACTCGGCACATATAAAACATTTTCGACTTTCACTGTTAGAACTTTGTTAGTATCCAATAGGCACTTTAAAAATCCTGATGCTTTGCCATGCACTTCCACAAGTTCTTCTTCATCAGCAAGTAGAACGTGTCCTTTTGCTGCAGGGTCAAACTGTTTCAAGGCTCTATTTTCCCTAAATGCCTTAGCTGAAAAACATGCATCCTCTGAAGTTTTAGTTATGCTTTCTGATGCAACTTTATTCGCTCTTTTCTTTCCTTGTTCAGCTTTTCAATTCTGGTACTTCAAGCAGTCCTTTTTGAAGCGACCATTCTTTTTACAGAAAAATCAAGTTTTTTCTTTATTTGAGTCGTTCCCTTTCGCAGATGCCTTCATTACCGATTCGCTGCTTTCTTCTGCTTTTCCGGTCAATTTTCTCCTCTTGTACTCGTCGATTAGTTTTCCCTTAATGAATTCCAGAGTAAGATCCTGTTCTGACCTGCTTTCCAAGCCTGTAATCAATGCACCATATGAATCCGGTAAACTGCTGAGTAACATTGCCGCTACTAAATTGTCCTTGAATTCCTCTCCAAGTCCCGTCAACTTCTTTAGAAGGTCCAGCATTTCAGTGATATTATCCTCCATGTTACCACCTTCGGACAACGCCAATCTGCATACACGATTAAGCAGAAATTTTTTACTTGATAACGTTGCCTTTTGATGATAACTCTGCAATGCATCCCAATCTTCCTTTGCACTTTTTGCATTCCTTGTGTGCACAAGTTGATTATCTTCCACCAAAAGACCAATTGTAGCACGAGCCTCATTGATCTTTTCAGTCCACGCTTTCTTTGTAGCTTCATCTGCTGTTTCTGCTGGTGGTTCACTTGCAATCACGTTCCATAATTTATCCTTTATTTTTATCCTTTATTAACAAAAGTTCCACTTTATATTTCCAAATCTCGTAATTCTCGCCGCTCAACTTGTCAACAGGCACACGCAATCTGTCTGACATTTGTTCTTTATTCTGATCACTGCCAATTCACGATAGAAAAAACTTGAACTCAAATTTGAAACTTTAATTGTTCACATAATCCGTCATGTGCACTGCACACTGACATTTAGACACCGACTTTTGGGTCACGGACTCTGGGCCCATAACCTGTTAGTTTTATAAAAAAGGAAGTAAAACGTATTCGGTATAAAAGTCAGGTTTATTTGAGAATAACGTGAAAGTGTAAGATACATAAAAAACTGAAGCGATACGTTAGAGAGGTTTGAAACAACTGAACAACAAGTAGACGGACCGACAGACCTACTGTTGAGATATTAGTCACGTACCATTGCTGAATGGCAATGAGACGGTCACCAGACACCATCAGTTCTTAATTCACAAATATCGATGCTTATATGAATCGAAATACTCCAACACTGCTGATACTTTAACACTCGCATCAGTGTGAAGTTCCGTTTCTGCTTCAGGATTATAGATCTTTAAAATTGGTTTACTCGTTAGTATTACACATAAAGCTTGAAACGCTTATCTCGCTCTTTCTTCCCAAACATAGGGTGTATTTGGGTTTAGTAATAAATACAACCATTCTGCAATTGAAGAGAAACTCGAAACGAAACGCCTGAAATATCCCGCCAAACTTAAAAAAACTTCTAAATTCATGAACATTTTTCGGCTCTGGGCAATTCGCTTTCGCTCTAATTTTATTTTGACCTGGTTCGATTCCGTCTTTCGAAATAATAAATTCAAGATAATTTATTCTTTTTTTTATAAAAAAAGCACTTCCCTAAATTAAGCGTCAATCCGGCTTTTTCTAACGCTTCTAAAACTTAAATTAATTTAGGCTTTAATTCGCCCAGGATCTCTCGGCTATTAGAATATCGTCTAAATAAAAAAGAATTTTCAGCAAAATAGCTGAATTTTCCCCCAGAGATGAATTTTCAACCAATAAGATCAATATTTAACCAAGCAGTTCAACTGTCATCTAAGTTGCGGAATTTTTGACAAAAAAAAAAAAGTTTTCTTCGTCCCCTAGCCGAAAGTACGTCTTCTCGGCTGCATTTCTGTCCGGGAACAGTGGCTTTTGCGGCCTGCTAGAGTAAACGCGATCTCTGATTGGCTGCGAGATTTTTGTGGCTCGCTGACGTAGCAACCTGACGTAGCAACGCTCACTCAGTATTGTGTTATTGTGTATTTAGCCTCCGAAAAAATTTATCTTGACAGGTGAATGGAAAAAAGACAGTGTCGGTGTGTTCAACCTCAAAACTGATCGTATTAAGAAAAAAGAAAAAATATGTGTTCTTGATACCCGCCCCGATCAGCAAGTCGGGTGGGCGACAGAATCCCATGCATCCGCTCAGCTGACCGCGAGCAGCGGCGCGGCGGTGCTACGCGAGGTGGCCTCAGCGCGTACTGATACAGGCCACAAAAGAAAAAGCTTCCGAGCTAGCAGCCGACAACGCATTTTATTAATAAAACATTAATTATTAAGCGTACATTCGGCTGGGGATGAAAAAAATAGTATACGACACACGGCCAGAAATACACATGCCCGGAAATCCAACTTTCTGGTCTTGGGTCGTAATATACTATTTATAAAATCCCTGAATTACGTAAAAATCGAGAAAATGACAAAACTGATTTGAAGAAAAATAATCCTTCCATAACAGGAATCAAATCAGATTGCATATTTAATCAGTTAAGGAGTTTTCATGCTGTTGAAGCTATTGCTTTCGATATAATGCACAATATTCCACTAGGAACATTTCGACATGACATTCCTTTACTTTTGAAAGAATTAATAATGGTCACGCAAATTACATTGAATATAATTAATTCAAGAATATTCCATTTTAATTACGGTGTTCACAGCCGAGACAAACCACCTGCTATTTCACAAGATCATTTAGACAAAAATTGTCTTACTATTTACACAGCCGAAATGTTAGTCTTAGTTCACTATCTTCCACTATTGTCATTGGAGATTTGGTACCAGAAAGAACACCAGTTTGGGAAAGGTTTTTGATTATGAGAAAGATATTCGATATTTTGAAAGCTGGGTCTATACAATTTGAAGTAATATATAAATTACAGGAACTAATTTACATGTGCTCAAAGCAGCGATTTGATCTGTTTCTAAATAAGACTTTAAAACCCAAACACCATTACCTGACCCACTATCCAGAACTTTTTAAACACATAGGACCTTTAATAAACGTATGGCGCATGCCACACGAATCAAAACATCGAGAATTAATAGCATATGGGCAAAACTGTAAAAGTAGAATTAATATCACTAAGTCTTCAGTCCAGAAACATCAAAGGTCACTTGCTTACTATTTTTTGGGTAGCACCGGGCTAAAACTGCCTTCTGAGCACAGTTCTCCGAAACAAAAGTTTGTCAAAAGTTTGACAGGGTACGAATGTTTTTCATTAGTCTTAAAACGTCCACTCCCTGAAATCGTCAGGGTTACCATTTGGTTTGAAACTAATGGTTTTCGTTGTGAAAAAGGAAATTTCATTGCCCTCTCAGTTTATGAAGAATTGCCTATTTTCGTAGAAATTTTTCATATTATTCTCTTGTAAAATAATGTGAATTATATGATTGGTAAAGAGTGGGATACATTAGGTTTTAATAATAATTTGCATGCTTATTGTATTCAACCAAATCTCAATTGGATTTCATGTTCAATCGCATGCTAACCTTAATTAAAACCTGTACATAGGATAGTTTCATCAGAAGATGGGTAATCCTATATTATGTATTACACTTAATTTCTCACGTGTTATTATGATATTCGTTTTTCTATTTATGTGTTGTATTCAACGTATTTATTTATAAATTAATAAAATATAATTCCAAAAAAACATACATATGTTTTTATTCACTCCAAATGTATTTGAGATCCATTAATTTCATTTATGTAACTGAAAGTTTCCCACATAATATTTTTTTTTGTTCAATTAGATTTACTTAGTTTAAGAATAATGTTTAAAATCGAGATACTCGTGCAAAGATAATTTAAACTGCTTTAAAAAAAAGTTCTAACATTCTGTGCTTACCAAAAAAATTTTCTAAGTTTTTTAGCTTAAACCATGACAAGAAATTTCAGGATGTAAATATTCTTGATTTAACGTCTGGGAAATAACAATTTGGAATTTTTCAGGGAAAACCTTATTTCATCGACTTCCTCCAGACCATTTATATTTATTTTATAATTATGTAAATTATATAAATGGTCTGGAGGAAGTCGATGAAATAAGGGGTTTCCTTAAAAATTCCAAATTAGCTTAAACCACAACGACAATAAATTTAAAATTAGTTTGTATTTTTTTAAATGTATTTAAGAGGGAGTTTTTTTTACAAAAACCTGGAGGTTTTGGTAATGCAGCTAACTACTACGTAGATGAAAGCATAGCAGGTATGCACCGTCGGTAACAACTGTGCAGGTTTATGCACCGTGGGTAACAACTGCGCAGCTGTATGCACCGTAGGTACCAGCTGCGCAGGTGTGCACCTGAAGTAACAACTGCGCATGTGTGTGTACCGTATATGTAACTGCTGCGTAGATGTGAGTACTGCAGGCAACTACTGTGCAGGTTTACGTACAGTAGCATACATGTTTACAGTTAACACAAATTTGGGGCGAGGCTAGGCTTTCGGTCTGAATCCTAAAAGCAGCCCAGCTCAACCCAACCCAGTTACATAAGTTGGATGTAATGTCATCCAGAAACCAACTCACTCTAGGAACCCAAAGTGAAGTTGCTAAAAGATGTGATTTATCTCATGAGTTATCCATCTGATGCATGTTTTCTGTACGATTTACGGGAACTTTACGTTCGATTCCCGAGGATAAGCAAAAAGTCTTTTACATATAATGTAGTCACGAGGGGTTCACTTCACGCCAGTGACTTCAGCGAAGGTGTACACCTAACTTTACGAGTTGTTATAACCGTGCTTTCTTATCTTTACAATGATGGAAATGTAATAAAAATAAGTATTTATTGAAAAATAGGTTAATTAAGTAAATAAGAGGATCATTTTTTTGAGGGGAAAGGAAGTGCGTTTAGAGGGAAGATAGTATCCTCTTGCCTCAGATGGATGTGTTGGAAAAGGGATTTCTTTTTGAAACCAGAGACTATCCTCTTAACATTTAATTTAAGAGGAAATTCCACTTCTGTCAAAAAGATGTCTTTTGTTTCAAGAAAGAATTTCTTTAAGTGACCGAAGAGATTAAAGGAAGATGTAATTTAGAAACTGCATCGAAAGCTATAATTGAATTTTTTTGAGGCTGTTCACGATTCATGGGTTGTCACGCCACGTTGTAAGCGATTCAGGCATTCAGTATACAAGCAAAGAATTACCACTATTAACAGGTGGTTGCGCTTTATGCTATGCGGCAGGATTCAGTCTTCCCTCTACGGTTGCAATGTGAGAGCAAAGGTAAAAAGGGGATGTCCGCAGGGAGGAGTTTTATCCTCCACCCTGTGGGCACTCTTCATTGATAATTTGATTTGTAGGTTAAATGAATCCGATGTTTATACACAAGGATATGTAGATGACCTTGCTATATTAGTAACAGGAAAACCTGAGGGAACTTTAATCGAACTCATGCAAAATGTTCTCAACATTGTTGAAGATTGGTGCAACGACCGTAGCCTATATTTTAACCCAGATAAAACTGAATTATTGGTTTTTACGAGACGCAGGAAACTACTTAACCTCGCGAGCCCTGAAGTCTATGGCAATAAGGTCGTCTTCTCCACGTCAGCTAAGTATTTAGGAGTCATCTTTGACCCGAAACTAACCTGGATACTACATGTTGATGCGGTAGTAAAAAGGGCCAAAGCAGCCTTTTGGGCTTGCAGAGGTGCAATTGGAAAAGCCTGGGGACTCAAACCCAAGGTAGTGGACTGGTTATATACGGTAATCATTAAACCAATTATAAATTAAAACTTATGCTGTCTGGCAATTACTCGATCAATGAGAACAACCCCAACAGCGGTATTGGAGTCCATCTCAGGTATGCCACCACTGCACCTTCTAATAAGGCAGAGGGCTGCAGCGGAGGCATACAGTCTTTCCCTAAGGGAGGGTAATTGAGATGCCGATTTCTTTTATCTGCATGATTTAATAAAGAGCGTATTGTCGGGGGATGAAATCCTTTGCATGGCACTCTGATAACATGCTGAAAGAATACTCGTTTATGAAGCCCTTTAAGGTAATCTTTCCGAAATGGGAGGACGGGCATGATGAACAGAGAAGCAATTTATTTAAAACGGGAATACTCTTCTGGTATACAGACGCTTCTCAGGACTCCCTTTGCTCTAGAGCTGGATTACTTGGGATGAAACCTAGTGCGGAGATAACAATCGCACTGGGTAAAACCTCTACCGTGCTTCAAGCTGAAATTGTGGCTATTAAGACATGCCTAGAGGAGATTCGTAAACGTGGGTTTATTAATCACCACATTTACATATGCTCCGATAGTCAAGCTGCTCTCCAATCGGCAAAGTTTACATTTAGACTTGTCTGGAGTTGCCTTCAATAGCTTCGTATGCTTCGTCTAAGCATGCCATCTAAGAGTGGCTCTTGAAGGAACACGCGAGGTATTGGAAGATGGCTAAATGTATGATACACTCTAAAAAGTTTATCGAAGAATCATGTTTAGGAAAGTCTAATAAAATTCCTGAACATGGAAAGGAAACAGGTAAAAATACTGGTTGAAACGCTCACGGGCCACTGCCGCTTAAAGAAGTACCTGACTAACATGAAGATCGACAACGATCCTCGATGTCGAAAATGCGACTTCCGTGAGGAGACCGCACATCACATCCTTTGCGACTGTGACGCGTTTGTAAGTCTCTGAGTGAAGCATTTTGTAAATCATTTATGTGAATCAGATGATTTTGTAGACATTCCCTATACGGCAACAAATGCATATATGTCGGAATTCGCCTTATCAGAGAGGATTAGACTCAAGGATACAGTACAATAGGTTATATTAGATAACCTCAGTATCACGGCACTTACTGAGATGACCCTGTCTATGTGTAATAACAGTATTCTAAAAAAGTATTTCGAGGTGAAACCTTCATCTCCAACTGTCCCGTCTGCCGCGTAAATTCATCGGCAGCTAGAGACCTGACTCCAAGGAACAGTGTTGCATGATGTTGTCTCGCGTAAAGTTCCCGCTCTTGCTTACCTTCTAGGACAGAGGGAGCAGAAGTGGATGACGCACACGTTCCAGTTGCGTCGGGATGGGCTGCTTTAAGGAACCATGACCGTAGCTTCCGGACTCTACAACTCCTATTAATAAATAGTAGTAATAAATCTGAAGAGTTCTCTGAACTCGGCAAATAAGATCAGGGCAATCAACACCTATTCTATCCCGGCCCTCACGTACTCCTTTGGGCTCATAAAATGATCGAACACCGACCTCGAACGATTTAACAGAATCATAAGCGTAGAAATGACGAAACACCGAATGCACCACAGTAATTCGGCGATAGAAAGGGTAGTTCTACCATGACATAGAGGGGGTAGGGATATTGTAGATATAAGGAAACTGTGTGAGTCACAAGTCATACAGTTGCGAGACTATTTTAACAAGAAGCGAGATGTTACGCTTTTCAACACCATCTGTGAAGCTGATCTTGACTACATGCCCTTGAAGTTGTCCTCAGAAAAGGCCTTGAATATCAGGGCAGAAACCATAGAGGAATTAGAAACGCAATGGAGACAGAAAGCCATCCACGGCGAGAACTCCAAAACGTTAGATCAACATGAAGTGGATAGTGACTCTAACAAAATTGAAGCCTTTCTATAGACAAATTCTAGTGCCCGTTTTAGAAAACAGAGATTACATCTTATATTAGGATGTTACTATCCAGACGGATCATTATATCCGAGCCAATCGACCCCACTTTGTGATGAGTGAGAAAAAAGGTGGAAAAGTCTACATCATCGACATTGCTTGTTCACTTAACCGAAATTTACAGGCAACCTATATAACCAAGACCCACACGTACAGCGAGCTAAGGCATGAGGTAAAGACAATATGGAGGAATGTGAAACATGCATCTATTCATCCTATTGTGATTTCGGCTACAGGCAATGTGCACGCCAGATTCACTGAACATCTTGAACATTTAGGAGTCACTAGGGTACTGGTAGCAGCTCAGAAGGCGTTTTTATTAAACACCTGTCGCATTGTAAGAAAATTCATGGACCATCAGGAAGCAAGCGACTAAAAACCAATAGAGTGATACACGGTAGCTCTAAGAAAGCATCCATAGGCGACTGATCTCACCTCCAACACTCGCGGCCGCTGTGTAAGCATAATAGCGGTGAAAGACGAACTGCAAACTACACCATGCTCCAAGTTTTGTACCTGCGACATCATCACAAATGATTTCTAACATTGTATTAAATTAACTAATTACATCCTCATCTCATCAGTCACTTGACGTAGTCCGTGGCTATGATGGAAAATCGGGTTCTTTTTAACCCGAGAACAAATTTGAAAAAAAATAATAATAGTTGCGGTATGGCTTGGAGCTTTCATCTCATGAATTTTACGGCTATGTTGGCTGTAGCATTGCTACTGGCAGGGTTTCCCATGCCAGACATAGAGAGAACGAAGAGGAAAGTGATTAAGAGGCACACCAAAACCCATAAATTTTAATGGAGAGTCTATTGAAAATTTTGAAACGCTTGTCGGTTCCCGAGGATCGTCGGGGCAACCCTGGAGCAATCGTTGGGGGCCACAAAATGCGGGACGGTGGTGATGGTAAGCTGCGAGATGGTCAGGCGGATCTTACTAATCAAACAGATGACCGACAAGAACATCTGCGACATACGGTAAGCAGTGAAACATCAACTGTGCCTGCTGAGGATGCTTTGGCTAACGTTAGCTATTTGGAGCCAACCACTTAAACAGAAATACCGTGGGAGAGCATCAAGTGGGATACCACAATGAATGAGGCATTATAGTGCGTCTCTATTATGAAAGTGCGAAGTTTGAAACCCCACGCGAAAAGGGATACAATTTTAGAACGAAATTTGCTGCAAAGTATTCTTAAATAGAGAAAGTCGCACTAAGAGATCTTATCGCTAAGGTACAGGACATCAGGACTAATCTACACATATCAGAAGATCGAGCAATCGAGATTAAACAACAGGTTGATTTGGCTTGGAAAAACGACACCAATGAACATCAGTTAGAAGAAGCCGCGTCACACGAGCAAGCAGCGGCAATTAATGATCTTCCTCAGCCTGGTAATGATCCAGCACCGCCACATCCTGCTGAGGTAGATGGCCTAATACAACCAGAGCCAGAAGCAGAGGTTCACCAACCAAGAAGGCGATTAAAATAACATACCATATGAACATAAGTGTAATACGTTTTTATGTTTTGGCAAAGAAAAGTGGGCAAAGTGTAAGAAGAGAACATCATCAACTCTTCTTACTTACCTAAGTACACAGAACTAGCCATGAGAATAAATTAGCAGAATTTAGCAGATAAAAAACGCTCAATATCTGCGAACAGATTGTTTTCGACTGTTGAAATAGTTGCCATCGAAATGGAAGTGAAAAAGCAGCTTCCTATTGATGAACTTCCCTTAGAAGATGTAGACAACGAAGACTTGATTGAAGCTGAAGGCATAGGTGCTAGGGATAATAAAAATCAAGTACCGGATCCAGTAGAACCACATCCGGACATTATTAACGATGATCTGAACAGCGAAATCTCAGAAAACTACAGCACCTTGAAAGGAATTTTGGTCATGCTTTATTAGAGTTCAGAAATGTAGAACCAACACAAAGGCATACTCTGTTCAAGATGAACATCACAAATGATCTGCGTGCACTAATAGAACACCTGAACAGCAAGGTTTTACCTATACATTTGAAAGCAACACAAACTGCGTTAGAGGTGCAAACTATTGTATACTGTGTAGCTGTGGCAACCGTTAGAATGTTGGGCAGCAGAACTAGGCCTACATATGCAGTCTTTGCTCCAGGAAGGGAGCGAGATCCACCATGGAAGATCAGGTTGGATATGGATGTCAGCAAAGTAAGGTGCAAATTGGGTCGACTGACTCAATATAAAAAAGAAAATAGAACCAGAAAGCTGATACACCATGTTACTAAAGTCATCCACCCTCGGTACATCGAGACATTAACACCAGCAATATTGGATGAGATTATAGACGCCCAACGTCAGAGACTTGATATTCCTACTGCTAGACTGCGTCGGGACAAGAAAAGTAGTCCAACAAGGCAACAGAATCGAACCTTTCAGGCAGATGAAAGATGGTTCTTTCCTGAACTGAGTATAAAGCAAAAAACCAGCAAGACCTTAAAGTGCCTGAACTGGAAAACATGAGTAACTATTGGTCAGGTGTTTGGGGGAAAACGAACAGAAGAAATGTAAACTCTACGTTGTTCCAACTAGAGAAGGCAAGAGCTAGTAATAACCCTGAAATGGAGCTGACTAACATTACAGCTTTAGTTGTTTCAAGGGTTTTTAAAAAAACAAGTAACTGGAAAGCTCCAGGTTCGCACATGATGCATAACTTCTGGTACAAGTACCTGACTAATGTGCATCCACCACACGACTATTTGCTTGAAGTCTTAAAAATTTACAAAATCTGCCCACGCATCGTCGATTTTTTAAGTCGTGCGATGATGCTTTGTGGTACAAGAATCAAGTATTTTGATGATGGACAACCAAGGATAACTAGATCAATATGCATTACGACGGGTATCTTTCAAGAAAACTCCATCAGTACACTATGGTTCTGTTTAGTCTTGAACCCATTGAGCAAAACACCAAATTAGCATGTCTCATCGGTTTAGCATACATGGTAATGAGGATGATCATCAACTGACCTATCTTCTATACAAGGGTGATTTGAAGCTATACATAGGAATTAGAAACGCAATGGAGACAAAAAGTCATCCACGGCGAGCACCCCCAAACGTTAGATCAATATGAAGTGGATAGTGAGGCATCCAATTTTGGCTATAAAATGGCGTCCTGTTTTCAGAAACGGAAGGTTTCGTCATTGCGATTCAGGGCCGAGTTGTCAACACCAGAAATTATCGCAAACACGTGTTACATCAAGACGTGGTTGACCTGTGTCGATTATGTGGACATACTAACGAGTCCATTGAGCACATTATTGATGGTTGTCGCGTAATGAGTCAGAGAGAATATACGCACAGATATAATGATGTCACTCCACGGGCCAGCTCGAGATGAAGACCCACGAAGAGACGATGTTGTCCTCCCCTCACGGATTCTTCCATCGCCTTGCCCGAAAAAGGCATCTGATCACGTCTCCATTCATTTCTGGTGTTCACTTGATCCTCTCTTTGTCATGCGCACCCTGGAGTTGCTGGCGGAAAGCAGTCTTGACCTCAGATCTTATTTGGATGATGGTTCTTCTAGCGAGGAGGTTCTCGTCTATAATTTGACGCCTTCGTTTTTCAAGGTCGTCTTCAGTTACTGTTTTTATTCCCGGGAAATTCGCTACAAATTTTCGGTGAAAGGCCATCCCGTCGAGAGAAGTTGTGACCGCTCCCGTTTCGTGTTCGAATTGGTAGCGCTTCAAGTATTTATCATGATAAGTTTAAAAGTTGATGCGCTGCCGTTATATTCCTGTGGCAGTGGTCGGCTGGGCGCTCCCGACCGAAACATCCTCCCAGGCGCAGCTGACGTTCTGCTGCTTACCATAGAGGAAAAACTAGAACATAAAACCTGGACAGAGTGTGATAAAGTGCTCGCGGCACCTGATAAGGTACAGTCTTGAAATGATGAAAAATTGATTCTAAGGGAAAAAGTGTCGAACAAAAGTTGGATTACTCCAGGAGGTGTATCTTTATGGAAGCACATACATATATTTTTTTGATGAAGGTGACAAATTTTGAGAAAACATCTATTAAAGAAATAAAAAAAGAATAAAAAGCTAATTTTCCTCATAGCAAACAATTTTGTCAAAATTTTTTATCTTTTAAGATCGAAGAGAGATGAAAAATGCTCAAACCGTTTGCTTGGATAGAAAGCGGTTTACGAGAAGAAAGGTTTGAAACAAATACACGCGGAATGACTATCGGTCGAATTGTGGAGCGATCGAGTAAGCAGCGATAGAGGAATGGTCTAGGCTTTAGGCCACAGATTTTGACGTCATGCGTTCACTCCCTCGTACTTTACATTTTTTTTTGTTTCTAGTTCTTGTTTTTCAATTGTTTACACGTAAATATGCAAACATACTATAAAAAAATATTAGTTTTGACACGTAAATTTTTTATCAATAATTTGATGTTTGCAGTACATAATAAATTATTTCTAAACAATAAACATTATTATTGCACAAGTTTTCTACACTTTTATAAGCAAAAATAAATTTAAAAAATTATATGCATAAAAAATAAATTAAAAGTACCTGAAAATATAATAGCGGAACTTGGATTACAAGTATTGAGATTTAAAATGAAGAATGCAATATTAGGTAATTATTAAAAACATGTTTAAAAATATTGCTTGATAATTAAATACGGCACAAACATGTAATAAAAATGTTCAAATGCCTAAAATCTCTATTCGTTATTATCAGGTATTCTTCAGTACAAGGACGCGAACGTACGAAGAACGCGAGCTTCCGCTTATATATTTTTAGGTACTTCTAATTTATTTTGCATGCATATAATTTTTCAACCATTTTTTCTGGTAAACCGCTTTCTATCTAAACAAACGGTTCTAGTTTTTTTTTTCATCTCAAATTAAGGCCTTTTCTCTCACAGAAGATTATATAGCTATATAGCAATATGTTGTTAAGTCACAACAATACTATATCTGATGTATTTGTGCATGTCTTCGAAACGCATTGATCGACTTCCGGTGGAACTTTTTATGACGTACTTGTACTGATTTCTGAAGTTTAAAAAAATATTACGAATACTACAGTACTTCATATGATATATTTGTTCGCATCTTTCAGACACGTCGAATGGCCTATTGAAGAACCTGCCATGACCTTTCTTGTCCTTCCAAGAACGTTTTTTAATTTTTAAGCAAAATTATTTACCTTCTTTATAAGGGGAAAACTTTTGATATTGGGAATATAACAGTACTGTATTTGATGTAACTTTTCGGGTTTTCAAGTCACCTTTGATAAAGTTTCATAATCTATAAATAGCGATTTATGAAATTCAAAAAAATTGTTTACTTCGATTATATAATTAACAAATTAAAAAATAATCGATACTATTATTATTTTTTCATTTAAAAACAATTTTAAATATCCTGAGGAACTTTTTTATTAATTATAGGGCCAGTACACGTTAGGAATATCAGAATCTGCAAGTGGTCGTTCGATTTTAATGGAAGTTGATGAAATTATTGTGTTATTATAGTATAAGAGACATTTTGGGCCCAAAGGATTTTTCTTTAATTTTTAAAATTTTGGGATGTACGCCATATTTAATTTTTGGGTTGGATTTTTTTGAATTGTCGACATTTCCGGAACCAATGATTGAATTTTGTTCAAATATGGAGGTATTAGGGAAGAAATTATACATTTTTAAACCATAAAATTTGAAATAAATAATTGTGAAATTTTGTCTGAAAAAAGTCGAAACAAATTTTGTATTTAATTTTTCGTGAAATTCTCTCATTTTAATTTTTGTTAAGTTAAGATATAAAGATTCCTGATAAAACCACCTTTCATTTGAAAAAAATTGATGAAAACTCTTCTGGGTTAAAGATATCGTCATTTTAGTGAGACAATTCGTTGCGCTGTGCTGTCAGTGCGGCCAATCACAAACGATAGAAGGTGCAAATTTTTGATTATCTTCTTGGACATTTTTTTTCTATGCTCAGTGTGGCTTGGGTTTAATACTCAGTGGTGCGTGAAATAAAAAAAAATTGTTGACATGTAATGATAATTATTATAAACAAGTTCTATTAAGAAACACTGAATATTATAGAATTATCATCTGCAAAGGATATTTCGGCATTAATATTAATTACTTTTATAGAGAGTGATACTGAATAACAAAAATATGCCTCCCGATATTATTTGTTAATTTCAGAAAGAAATGCTGCAAAATAAATTCCAATTACGAACATTTAAAGTCAACATAAAATGTTTTCTTAATTGCCCTTAATTTATGCTGCCAGTGAGATTTGTAAGAATTTAGCCAGGAAAGCTTGCCATGACATGATTTTATGCCTGTTAATGTCTACCGTAATAATTTGTTTATATAATTTGTTTCAAAATTTAATAAATAATATCGAATAATATATTTCCCCCGCTAAACTTTACTGGCAAGAAATTTACGGACAATTAGGAGATAACATTTTTTTTTACTTCAAATGTCCACACTGGGAATTTGTTTGCAAAATTAACAAATGATATCGAGAGACATATTTTCGTGATCAAGTATCTCTTTGTTCTTAAACGTAAGTAATATTAATGACGAAATATCCTTTATAAATGAGCAATCTATAATATTTATCAGTGTTTGTTAACAGAACTTGTTTATAACAATTATCATTACAAGTCAACAATTTATTTTTTTGTCACACACCCATAAGTATTAAAGCCAAGCCACGCTGAGCGTGAAAAAAAATATTTCAAAAAGATCAAACGAAATTTGCAGCTTATATGGTTTGTAAGTGGTTGAACTCAGGCCCTCCGAGCCTCAATGCATTTTTCGTGGCAAATTTATTGTGTGACTTGAGTACGAAGTACCGGTACACGACCGCCGGGGGCACTACATGTGCCACAACACAAGCCAGCTTTAATGTCAATGATAAATACAGATTCACATGCACGATAAATTTACACGAGGCGTACCTGCCCGTTTTTGACGGAAGTGAGAAACGGTGAGAAAAGTAACAAAATATTACAAAGTTAGTTAAAATTTATGGTCAGAAGATTCATGACAAGTAAGTATCAATATTTTTGTAAATAAAAGTTAATTTTAAATTCTAGAAATGAATAGCCCTAATTTTTCGTGTTCCTAACCTCCATTCCTAACCTCAAATTTCAATAATAAAACCAGTAATTGTGTATTTACATATGCAATACCTACCTCAACTAACATATTTTTCACTTTTCACAATATTATGATACACGTCATTGTGTCATTGTACAATAAAAATATAATAAATATTCACGCTTGCTGGTGAATAACAAAGCCACACAAACGTACCGAGCTTATCACTGACAAATGTTTGTATTATTGTGGCAGATTTGGTGCCACCGGCGGCCGTGTCGATGGGTGCAGATAAGACTATTCCATCATTTGGTTCTAAAATTAAAAAGACGCAGACGTTAATTTTTTACATTGTCTGAACAATATAACAAATTAACGTCTACTTTTTTTAATTTCAGAACCAATTGATGGAATAGTCTTATTTGCACCCATCGGTGTACCGGTACTTCGTAGCCAAAACTTTGTAACAGGCAAGTGCATTCAGGCTTGGAGGGGCTGGCTGCACAAGCAGCACAGCGCAACAAATGGTCTAACTAAAATTACGATATCTCTGGAACCAGAAGAGTCTCCATCTTTTTTCTGAGGCAAACTTACACATTTCTTTATTAAAAATTTTATATTTACAAAATACATAATTTCATATCTAATACCTCCAAATTTCAAAGGAAATTCAACGATCGGTTCCGAAAATGTCGATAATTTAAAAAAATCCAACCCAAAAATTCAGTATGGCGTAACTCCCAAAATTTCGAAAATGTAAAAAAATTCTTTGGGCCCAAAATGTCTCTTATATAGCACTATAATTCCACCAAGTTTCATTAAAATCGAACGACCACTTGCAGATGCTGATATTCCTGACGCGTACTGGCCCTATATTGTAAATAAAAAATAAAAAATCTACTGAAACATTCGTGTCTTTTAAAATTGAAGGTCGCACCAATGCCAATGGTTACTTGCTGATTGTGAATTCACTTTTATTAAAGTTGCTCCGGTTTTCACGAACACATTCTCATTAAAATGTCTCGTACTTCGCTGCACTCGATTAAATTATGTCCGTCATGTCATTTTTCACTAATTAAATTTTTTACTTGACATTATCACGATTAAAACGAAAGCTACGTGTCTTATCAAAACGTGGTTTGAAGGAAATTGGGAAAAGTATCGTACATTACATGGGAGGGAGCCAATTTTCACCTTGTAGCATAATAAACTTTTATGTTGTTCTGAAATAACCTTAAAACATTCTATTAATTGATTACTTAAAACTTTTCGATTTTCACCCATATATTAAACATAGACACAGCTAATAATTGAAACTTACTTTTTTGGTCCCTTGACAAAGCACCAATCCACCGAGATAGCCTGCCCCAAAATCTTAGCATCATTAAGTGCCTCCTTGGCTGCTTGAGCTTCTCTGAATGTCTCGTACTCAACCAAAGCATAACCTTTCAAAAATCCAGTTCTTCTATCAAGATTGAGATGCAAGTTCTTGATTTGTCCAAATTCAGAAAACTTGTCATGTATATCATCTTCCTGTGCCTCTTCGTGAACAGAATTAATAAATAAAATCCATCCTTCGACCGCTAAAAAGAAATATTTTAGTTATTATAAATTATTAGTTCATTAATTAAGTGATAATGTAGTTATAACACGCGTAAACTTTCGAAATTTACATACATCTTTGTGGACCTGGTTCATCATCGTTGTCTTCAACAACGTTCATAGATTCGTAGTGCCCTACATCATCTCGTGTAGATACTAATTCCGCTCCATGACCTCTGCCCTTCCTTTTCTTAGCCTTTTCCTTCAATCTAGCAATTCCATCTGAAGTCAAACAAATAATTCGTTTTCGGTTTAATTAAATTTGTTAGCGATATGAGTTGTTATTGAATACGAACGAAATCGGCTAATTTTATTTAATTTTAAGTGTTTCTTTGGTTCTTCGGAGGCATTCTAGGTGGAGATATGAAAATAAGCTTGTACATAAAAAATGCTTAAGTCTTTTCTCGTTGTCTGGTAGCGCTTTGAATTTAATAAAAAAATAAACAGAAATATTGTAGAAAATAAATACGTTTCTTGTAATACTCTAAAGTACATTAAAATTGTCAAAAACCTAACATGATAAATGTATTTTAATTACTTTTTACTATTAGGTAAACGGTTAGTATAGTTATTTTTGAAAGGAAAGAAAATGCCAAAATCTGATTTTCGCCCGCAATTTCCAAATTGGTCCTACTGCGTCTCGTGAATAATTATCTCTACCTGTCAGCCACAGTCAAATCTTTGAACGCAATATCCGGTGCATTCTGTTCCGAGTGTCAGAGGGCTCGTTTAGTCGCACGAATGTGTACTTGTGTTTTAACAGTTGCACAAAATTGCACCTTTTGAAAATCAAAGACTGTTGAATTATATCAATTTAAATTATTTAAAATTATTAAGTTTCAATTGGCGATTTATTCTTTTCAAAATAGAAACATTTCATTTATGTATGATGAATGTACAAAATGGATTCGATAAAAGATGGTTCGATTTTCAGCGGCGCAAAAGAAGATCTTTTTTTCACATAAAAATGTTACAAACTGGAACAACTGATATTTTAACGTACAAAATTGAAAAATAAAGCACCCAGAAATTTGAACGAACCTTGATAAGAAACCTGTAATCGAGTTTGAGAGTAAAGATTGTAATTAAAGGCCATTCCACAGATACAAAGCTGGACACATTGCTGGACGTTCGCCTAGATACCTGCCTTTGCTTTGCCTTCATTCTATCACATGAAGTTGAAAATAGAGTTCCGTTCAACTTCGAATCTTTTAACGGGAAATTAGTCCTGGTGACAAGGTTAACCAGGATACTCTGCCTCTATTATTTACCTGTTTATAGATACAGAGCGTCCATTCTGTTGATCTGGACATAGAATCGAGCACTTAGATTTGCATAGTATGGCTCTTGAATCTTTTGATGCACTAGAATCTAAAGTCGGGTTCAAAAGTAGGTGCCCCTCACTTTGGTCGCTCGATACTCGTTAAAAAAAATAGAATAATCTAGTCAAGTACTCGTAAAAGCTTAAAGTCAAGATATTACATTTTTCAACTGTCCTTACCTCTAAACTATTGAAGATATGGAAAATTCTTGCAATATATATAGAGAAAATGTTGTTGCAGACTTCACATGACAATTTGGGGTCAATATGTTGAATAGATTAGGTTGCAGACGTGACCACATTTTGAAAATTGCCTGTCTTTACGGTTTTTTTGGTTTTATTCTCAAAATTTCTGAGGCATTAATATAAAATCAGTTGCTCTGGAGAACTGACAGTCTGTAGTCTGCAGGATCTGAAGTAAGGAGTGATCTTTTCAGGGGTAATAGCAAAGCCCCCTAGAATATCGAAGCCTTGCGTTATCAGGCTGTCAAGCCATGATGGGATCGCCATGTCAAGGGTTGAATGGCACCAGTGTTACCAAATCCTTGAACATCCGACGCGTAGGACCTCCACAGTTGAGGCGGACACGGCGGAGTCACAAAAGGGGTATCTTATCGTTGACTTTGGGACTCCAGGTCGAATCCCTCAGTATGTAGACCCTCCGCCTGCAAACGGGGCTCTGCAGGGGGTGTTCTTTATTTCCCTAGCTACTCGTGGGACCGCCATGACCGATAAAATCAAGACAATTAAAAATAAAGAGGGCTCCGACCCGGGACCCTTATCTAACCCACCGCCAAGGGGGGACGGCTCCATAGGGGCCATCCTACCAGAAGTGGTGAAGACCATTACCATGCACGACAATAACAAGCTTGCCGAGGTTGAAGAAAGGATTACTGGGCTCTCTGTAAGGAAGAAAAAACTCAACTGTGCCCAGAAAAAGAAAGCCCGAATAGTGCGGCTTTTAAACAGCAGCCAAGGCTCCTCACAAAGGGTCTGGGAATCGCAGTATTATCTGGAGCAGTTCCTCCTGCTCGGCCTACGGACAAGAGGAGACGCCTCGAACTAGTCTATCAATGACTGAGGCGGGCATTACCCTAATCCAAGAATCCAGGTTATACGGGGAAGGAATTAGTGATCTAGGAAGGTATGGCTTCATATAGAAGGGGCCACGCGAAAAAGCACCAAGTGCATGCATAGCCGTCAAGGATATGGATGCGGTTTTGGTACCTAATCTCTGCTCTAGGAACCTCACCGTTATTAAGGTGCGACTCAGGGGCGAATCGAAGAAAGACTAGAGGTGTATATCTCCTTAGCTTATTTCCCGGGCGACGCTGAGGGGCCTCCACCATTCCAGATTGAAAACAGGAGTGAGGTTCTCGTTTTGACTCTATGCTCGGGAGAACTGAGGAGTGAGTTGGTGGACAGTAAAGTCTTCGATGAAGAGTCTCTTTTGGATCACAAATGTATCTTGATCCAGTTAGCCCTAGGAAAACCGGCGGTTGCAAGGAATTTGAAGGTAGACTCGTGGAATTCTCCGCAAGCTACGGTAGCACGGATGAGTTAGAGCACGCCGCGGATATTCAAAGAAGGGCTCTGATTACATCATATGAGAACTATTGCCCTTCAAGTACAATTAAAACTAGGAAAGGATCAGAGTGGTGGAATACTCACCTAGAGAAACTCCGTAAAAAGACTAGAGCGTTGCACAACACGGCAAATAGAGCTAAATTGCCTTTAGACTGGGACATCTACAAGATGGCTCAGAATGAATACAAGAAAAACATAAGAAACTAAAAACAGGAAGATTGGAGGGCCTTCTGCGAGGAATCTGAGAACATTTCGGAGACAGAGATGCTCCGTAAAATCCTGTCAAGAAATCCGGAGACTCGCTTCGAGCTCATAAGGCTCGATGATGGAGAGTTTGCCAAAGACGAAGAAGAAATACAGATGAAGAAACATGGAAGCCTACATCTCAGGTTTTCAGCGAACCCAAATAGAACGAGAAGAGGAATGTTGGGGCCAGGAGAGGGAGAAGGCCACTGGCATTTCGCCCTAAAATTCGTTAATATGAAGAAGGTGGAATGAGCCATCGGGTGCTTCTGCACCTTTAAAACACCGGGGGTGGATAGCAAAATGACAAAATTAATAAATTCTTTAAAAATCACGTACACTTTAGGGTAAATTGATTATTTCCAAATATCATTTTTTAATACAAGAGTTTAGAAAAAAAAATTAATTAATAATAATAATTAATTTTCAGGTAGTGATATTTGTTTTATAACTTTTAACATTGATATTTCTTTAAATAATTATCATACTGTGATGACGGGATTTCAATTTTGATTTTCTCGGAACAGTAATTTCCGATCCACATTTTTTTTATTCAAACATTCACATATCTCGAGCGTAAGTTTTTGCAATTTCAATCTTTAAATTCTCGGTAAAGTAAGTATGGTAAGAGTATAGTAAAATTCAGGATGAGGAAAGTCTGTGGGTTGTGACTGATTAAAAAATTATCAAATTCAATACAGTGTGAATTACTTTGCTTAATTCGAGAGGAGGGGGGGGGCAATATGTGAATGTACGTTTTGAAACACTTGGTGGTCCTGAAAAGTACCGATTGCTTTTTCGAGTTTTTGTTAGTTGGTGAAGGTTATGATTTATTCAAGTAGACAGCTCCTCTACTATATTTTATGGTCTATGTTGATGGGGTTTTCGCAGGCATTGCTGTCACTTAATATCATGAATCGTCGCCAAGGCAGCTGGGGGTGGTATTCGTCGACGACAATCCCCAGTAGGGCCATAAGTTCGGGGTAGAGCTCGTGCCCGATCGCCCGTTCAAGGTACTCATTAGTGGGTAGTAACCTGGAGGTATCGATATAAGTGATTTTTTTAGCCGTCCGTCTTACGAGAGTACCCAACCATGTTTAAGAGGTAGGGGTCGACTCCTCCAGGGAAGGAACCACGAAGAACTGCCGGGGTTCAGATCTAAGTAAGACGGATTTACGTTGTGAGGGTAAGGGCGCTTTTCGGAGGTGGACCTGGGAGAGAGATTAGCAGATTTAGTTGACATTGCCGGGTGGTGTCGCCTGCTTGCGGTGACGTGTGACTGGCACGATCATGCCTTGCTTGTGCCGAGACTCTGGCTTGACTGTCGGGAGACAGGGGAGGTAGAACGCTCAGCTGCGCGGTCATGGGAGCGCCTTATCGTACGTGGCACGTGGCACCGGCGTGGGAAAGTGACAGCAGCTAGTATTCGAGCAGCGGGTTAGATTCCGCGGTGATTCGGGGCTTCCAAGGGGACGTCGGGATTCTAATCGATGGTGGCGTCGAATTTCGTCGGTACGGGAGCCATTCTCTCCGTAGCGACGATGGGATGTTCCTGGGCGATGAGGATCTTTGGGTAGACGGAAGTGACACTCCGTGATGAAAATAGGTTTCTCCGTGGCGACGAATTCTTCTGCCGATACAGGAAAAATCCTCTCTGTATAGGGGATCGGTTGCGACGCTGCTGTGAAGGCCACATGCAAGTGATAGAATGTGGGGGTCTAGGAATGAAGTAGGCAAGGTAAGGTAAAAACTTACGTTTATTTAGGTAGCATCGAAGTATACACTACTGAGGCTCGGGTAGAAGTGGCTCTCGGTAAAAAAAAGGGATGGGGATGAGGGGGCCCCATCCATCGCTCCCTCTTGTGAGATTCAATGCACGCGGGTGGGCAGTTGGCACGACATTAATGGAAGTTGAAGTGACGTTTATATGTGTGGAAAAAAGCCCACAAGCGGGGGAAAAACCCACAATATCTGAGATATTATTTTATGTAAGAAAAATAAAAAAAGAGGAAAAGGGGTAGAGGGGTCGAAAATGAGGAATGCAGTTAGGTAAAGGTTGGCATCTCGTCGCTGCATCGAGACGAATCTCAGCGTTGCTTCGACTCCCCGCCCCCGTCCCGTCCTGGGTGACTTATTTCACAAGAAAGTTTTTTGGCATCGCGTGTTTACGAAAGGAATCAAAATTATATTTCCCTAGAGAGCAAATATGTTCAAAAGGTGATGATGATGCAGATTCATAAGTCGCGATTTCTTTGATACACTCTGAAATGTATGGCAATTGAAATTCTCTGTGAAGGACAGAATTCTTGGTATATCTAGGGGCTTTGGCGATACGTCTGAGAAATTTATTTTGAATGATCAGAATGTGATTAATGTTGCTTTTTAACGCAACTCCCCAAATTGTACAGGCATAAGTTATGATTGTTCGGATAAACATTTTGTAGATTGGGATTCCATATTCAGGTTTTAGACTAAAGTGTCTATTAATAATAGGATTTGCACGCGAGATGACCCTGATAGCTTTCCCTTCAGTTTCCTAGATGAGTTGTTTCCAGTTGAGCCGCTTATGCAGTTTACCCCCGAGGTATTTCACAGAGTTTTTCCATTCTGTTGGTTCAGTAAAAATGTTAGGAGGGTCAATTTTGATTCTGACTGACATAATTGATATATATATATATATATATATATAATTTTGACATCATGGATTCTGACTTTGCTATATTAATTTTTATTCTCCAGAGTTTAGCCCAAGCCTCAATGACTTCAAGAGCTTTATTAAGTAGTTTGAAGATTTTTGGGATCGGCCAGGAAGAAATAAACAATGCAGTGTCGTCTGTATACAATCCAATTGAAACTTCTGGGACCTGAAAGACATCATTTACGTACTTGTATATAATAAAAAATACTGGTCCTATAATGCCGACTTGGGGCATACCCGCTTGGATGCGTTTTTCTTCTGAGAGTGTCTGGCCTATTTTGACTGAGAATTTTCTGTTGTCAAGATACGAGTGTATAAAGTGGATAAGCCCTTTTGGAAAATTTTAATTAGTTAGTTTTTTTGAGCAGTCCTATATGCCAGAGACTGTCAAAAGCTTTTTCTACGTCGAGGAAAATAGCTCCAGTATGCTTTCTTTGATTGAAATTTAAGTTGATGAAGTCAGTGAGCCTGAGCATCATGTGCTGGGTAGAATGACCTTTTCTAAAGCCGTATTGTTGAGGTTCAAGGATGCTGTTTTTCTCTAGGTGAAGGTTTACGCGAGTGAGTACTATTTTTTCAAAGATTTTGCTCATAGTATTTAGAAGTATGTTGGCCCTGTAGCTGATTGGATGGTACGGGTCTTTGCCTTTTTTTCTGAAAAACTAAGATATTAGCTATTTTTTGAGATTCAGTAAAAATGCTTGGTTGTGTACAGATATTGAAGATAATGATACGGAGAGTGAGGCATGAAATAGGAAGTTTTTTAAGAACGAAATTTGAGATTATTCAGGGCCGAGTGCTTTTTTTCGTAGTTATGCTCAAACGACGGTGAGGTTAGAATGCTTAAACGAGGAAAGAAAGAATCATCAAAGTTCACTAAATATTATTTATGGTTATAAATGTAATTTATAACCATGAATATAATTTAGCGGACATCATGGGACACTACCGATACGAAACAAAATACTTTCGTGATGTTCGCTCTGTTTCTATACTGCCAATAAGTAACTACATTCATTCGATTTATGTCACGTTATTCAAAATATCGAAATTGGAACAAAATTTTTTAATGACGCGTAAGTGTAAAAAACAGTTTATTCTAATCCTTGTGCATCTTTGTAAATATTAAACGGCAGACTGGTAAAATATGACGTAGCAATTTCGTTTTTTATTTTGTCCCAATCTGTATAAACGCAACGAAAGGAAAACAAAAGATTCGGTACTTTTTGGATAATGTAACGAATTGAAAGTTTCGAGCAGGTCCCTTGTAAAATTCCAAGCATTTTCAACAGTATACTTCTGTAAGAAGAATCATGTACATCTAAATATGTGCAGACAGTCGTAAGCCGTATAATTTGTAAGGTGTTTATTTTATAAGCTGTGTATGTTGTAATGTAGTTCAGAACTTTAGTGTATATTTGGATAATCAATAGTCCAGTCGAATTAGGATTCGAGATGGATGTGAGAGCCATAAATAATATTATTGTTGAAATCGTTCGAGAATATCATTATGAATGATGTACTAACCCGCGCGCCTTGAATTTCCTTGGTCATTTTTCATAATAAATGTTTGTAGTTAAAAAATGTGAAAATCGGTCATTTTTTCGACATGTCGTGTAACTTTACTCGTGAAATATCAATGCAATGACAAATATGTATAGAAATAAAGTTGTAGAGAGGTATATAGGTGTAAGGTATAATCTTGTTGCAATGTCAGTCTCACTAAAACTTCTGTTACTGGGAGGGGGGGGGGAAGGAAACCGAGATTCGCAATTGGTTGATGTTTTATGCTGAGAAGGTCACCAGTCTTCAGCATTGAATAAAATAAACGATAAATCAGCGGCCAATCATTGTCATTGTGAATAAAGCGGAAACGTGATGGTTGGGCATACTATATGAAAAGAAAATTACTAATATTTATGCAAAAAAATCATTCCAAATTATCTAAAGTTTTCATAGACCATATAAGTAATTGTTTATTCTACTTTTCCGTACAATGCAATTAAATTGTATAATTATTATTTAGCGGCCAATCACTGAAATATATCTATATCTAAGGTTTAAATAGACTTAGCTTCATTTTTTTAAATTGTAGCCCAAAGTCTCACAAATATGAATATTGTAAAAATAGATATGAAAATTAATTGCGTATAATAAATATTTTGCAAAAAATGAGAAAACCAATCATTCTGTTTATGACATCTTCAATAAGTATTTTATCCATCAGTATATTTTAGAATTTTGTACAAAATTCTTTGAGTCTAATAATGAAACAGAAAATGTTGCCGGGATGGATGCTTCATTTTGTAATACTGGTTTTACTAAAACAAAGTATTGCAATGATTACAAAAGATTTCGAACTGGGATATCTAAATCATATAGCACTGAGATTGAAAACCTTTTGTAACTTTTTTTAAAAATCGCTTGCAAAAACGAGGGCGTAAGACGTAAGGTCACGCCGCGACAGATCTCAGCTAAGGTGATTTGAGTGCCCTAGCATGAGTACCTTTTCTCATCAATCATCAGATATATAAAATTTTGACTTTACTAAGGAGGGCTTAAAATCACCGAAAAAACTATCATCATGCCCAGTGACAAAGCGCGGCTGCATCCGATTTTTATTATATGTACTCGCATTTGTCTGGACGTTTGGCCAGGGGAGTGGAAAACTGCATAAAACCTGCTTCCTGAGTACAGTCAGTATTCCAACTGTCGAGTTTGGGTGTAGACACTTCATATCATCGAGTGTACAGTCAATCCTACGACCTAGGTGATCGATTTTTTTTCATCTATAAATCATCAAGGGAGGCCCTTCACGACAATTTTTCAAAATTTCAATATAATCCATTCTACAACCCCAAAATCAAACCTTCCTTTATCGGAATGACCCACAGCCGTTCCCATAACAACCACCGCTGGTCCATCGTCCCTTTTGCGCCTGCTCGTCACCCGAGAGGATCATCTCGGATGACACGACGGTGGCGCTTGCTCGGCGCCACACGAGCATCTCGAGAGAGGGAGAGAGCGTAGGCGTCGCGGCGGTGTGGATGCCGCCCGTCACCCGGTGCTCTCCTGTCGTTTTCATCATCGTCCTCGTCCGTCGCCGCGAACCGTCACGTCCTCTCGTCTTTGTCGACGTCCCGCGAAACTCGCGATTTCTGTTCCTACTTCAGCGAGTGTCCGTCCATCGGATTCTACAGCATCCACCCCTCGGTGAATCCGGGATACGTCAGTGTCAGCGTCTCATTGTTGGTGACAGGTGGAAGTGTCGACCCAGTGCACTATGGGTCGCGACTGGACCATTTCGAAGCCCTGAGGCCCAGGGGCCTTCTGAGGACTTTGTTTAAAAGTCCTTGGAGAAGACGAAGGTCAGATCGATAGGATCAGTGACTCAGGTGCGGCTTATCCTCAGCATGGCTGGGGCCCCGATCACCATGGGACCTTCCAGTGGAGCTAGGAGGACAGCAGAGATTTCGATGAACCCCAGAAATCTCGTCAACACTGGCTCCATGACCCCTGCAGTTTACCTCGGCGAGAACGAACTTCTGAGGCCCAATCCGGTCACCTATCATCCACAGGTTAGATAAGAAACGAAAACATTAGAATACCCAAAGACGTAGTGTTTTGACGTTAGAGGGCATGACACGTTGTCCAGTTCTGTATTTGAAGAGTCGAGACCGTGACAGCGATTTGCCCTCCCTTCGTGGATTTAAAGTGCCCGCGCACCCTCGAAGGCTGGCCTCGCAGTGTCAGTAACCCTCGTTCTACGAGAAAGCACGAGGGAGTCTGATAGGCATGACGATTGTTCGTAACCCACTTTTGGCGAGAGCTGTTTAATGAAGAAGAGGTATATGAGTTCACTAGGGAGGACGAATGTTACATTCGAGTACGTAGTACGCACTCGTGTGATTACTGATTCAGCCAGATAAGAAATTGAGATGATTGGAGAGAGAAAATTATTGAGGGCAAATGGGCGAAATAAAGAAGGGTGATGTGGTGTTTATGTTCTTGATTGCTTCATATCATGTTGACTTCTGAATCTTGTGAAGTCACTTTATTATAACTAGGGTTCATCATTTTAGATTATTTACTTAGGGTTTGGTTTACACTCCCGTCTGAAAGTTTGGGTAAATAATTCATACTTTCCTAAATTTATAAATAGTAGTCAAATCTTGAATGACCCCTATTTGAACTGTTTTTTAACATTCTATATAAAACTGGATTTTGCGCCAACTTTTTAAATTAACAATACCTCCGAAATCACCGAGCATTTTTTTAATTCCTTGGGCTCTTTTTAAATAGTGAATTTTGCACTTTTAAAAACAATTTTGAATATTAAAATCCTTCACTAAAATAATGGTCACCAGTAATTGAACATGCCGTCATTAAAATCTGTTGTACATCTCCCATAGAATCCCTTCTTAAATTTCTAGGTCTTATTTTAAAGATTAAATTTTGCACTTTTAAAAACAATTTTTATATTAAAAACCTTTACTAAAATAATGGTCACCGGTAATTAAACATGCCACTATTGAAATCTGGTGTACATCTTCCATAGAATTTCACGAAATGATTAAATTCATTATTAGATTATTTGACATTCCTTCTAGTCCACTGAAATCCTTTCAGATTCTTTGAAACTTTTAATTTTTGAAGTTTTTCGATACAAAATATCTTTGATTTCCAATCTTAAAAAAATTGAACGTTATAACTTGCAATATTTCTCTCGTTAACTGTTCATTTTGAAATTTGTATTTCAACACCCCTGCAGAATCAACTGATGTGGTGATTGAAAGAATTTGTACTAGTTTCATTAGATTTTCTAACTATACTATTTGTGCAGAAGCGTAGGTTATAAACTTATCCTCGAGATTTTATAAAAATAAGTAAAGCTATGGGTTCAAGCTCTATGAGAAAACTCACTTATAAACCTGCTAAACTCACTTCACTGGGTTTCCTTTCCACGAGAAAAAGAGAATTTTATGTCACATACCACATGTATTGCACTTCTCAGTGCTTCTCAGACTTTTTCCTGAAAATTTTTTTAAAATATTTCTAGATTTTTCTGAAGAGCCTTATACTATCTTTTCGTTTGTCATACCTCTTCTGTTTAATAATACTATAATACAAACACACGCGCTAGATGTGCGATTATTTTTTTGTACCTCACGCAATTTTCAAATCAATATAAATACAATATTTTTGTATTCCATAGCATCTCATATCTGAATAAAAGGAAAATAAAAGCAAGGACAATATTTTGGATAATTTATTAAAATTGCTAATAGAAAGGGTGAATCTTTAATTTCAAAAATGAATTTTTATCGAAATAGTTCAACTTTTAACCAAGTAGTTGTATTTTTAGCCAAAAAGATGAATTCTTAACAAAAAATATAAGAACGGTTTTTTATTTTAAATCAACAACACTTTAATTCAACCAAAAAAGTTGAATTTTCAACAAAATAGTTCAATCCTTAACAAAAACATATTAATTTTCAACCAAATAGTTGAAGTTTCAACTAATGAAGCTAAATTTTAAACGAAAAATAAAAAAGTTAAATTTTCAGTCAAAAAAATTAATGTTCCATCCAAAAACAACAACAAATGTTCAACAAAATATTTTGATTATAAACCGAAGAAATGAATTTTTAACTGAAATTATAAATCTCTAATTAAAAAAAAAGGAATTTCAAACTAAAAGAGATCAATTTTCAACCAAAATTGGAATAGTTAAATTTTCAGTTAAATAATTAACTTCTACCAAAAAAAACTATCTTACGATAAAATAGTTACATTTTCAACTAAAAATATGAGTTTCTGTCCAAAATCATGAATCTGGAACAAAAAAATGAATTTTTAACAAATTAGTTAATTTTTCACCTACTTGAATTTTCAACCAAAAAAATGAATTCTCAACGAAAAATGTAATAATTGATATTTCATCAAAAATTATTCGCAAAAGACATTTTGATTTTAAATTGAAAACAGCTGAATTAGAAAAAAATACGAATTTCCAACACAATAGTTAAGTTCTCAACCGAAACAGATTAATTTATAACCAAACAGTTGCATTTTGAACCAAAAAAGATGACATTTTTACCAAAGTCGATGAATTTTCTAAGCAAAGAGAAAATCAAGGACAATATTTTCGATTATTGATGAAAATTGGTATCTTAACTTTAGAATTATTATATATTTTTTGTAGAATTTATAGACAATCAAACCGTACTATTTTTGGTAAAAAATACCAATTTCCAAAGAAAAACACTAGCACAACAAAACCAAAATTCGTTTAAGATTGTAAATCCTCGTTTAAACCTAATGTTTTTTTATTAAAATAAGCGATATCCGGTGTAAAATTCCAACATAACCTAAAATTATTAAAAAGTTGTGAATCTTCTTCAATCTTCTTTGAAATCTAATTTTTGCAAATTTTGTTTAAAATAACCGATTTCCTGTGAAAAACGTGAATATAACCTGATACTGTTCACAAATTCAAAATCTTGTTCGAACTATAACGATTTTTGTTTTAAAATACTAATTATTGGTGTAAAACGCGAACATAACCTAAAATTGTTAAAAAATTGTGAAACTTTCAAATCAAATGATTTTTGTTTAAAAATAACAATTTCCAGAGGAAACGCTAAAAACCGAAAAATGTACCAAATTATTTTAAAATGTTCAATCATTGACATATAATAATTTTTTAATTAAAAATACTTAATTCCGATGTAGAACGCTAGCATGACCTAAAATGGTACAAAATTGAGAGTCTTTGTGATGATTTCTTTTAAAAATGTTAATTTTCCATGAAAAAAAGATTAACACAATCTAAAGTTATTAGAAATTTTAAGTCTTCTTCGAAACCTTATGTTTTTTTAATAAAATCCGTTTAAAAAAAAACTAATTCTCAGAAAAAAATACTAACATAAAACATGTATAACGTTTTTAATTTGTAGATTTAATTTTTAAAATTTCAAATTAACGACATAAAACAACTTCAAGCAATGACAAACCAATCAAGTTTACAACAACAATGAATGCGAGATTTTTTAGTCATATCGTTCCACCACTTTTTTAGATAGGAAAGCAAAAAAAAATGAAGGCAAAATGTACAATGATGATTTATTCTAGCATGAAAAAAGAAACTTATCAATAATGACGAATAAAAACTTATTACATCTAAAAATAAGTATCAAGAGAGTTTGTAAAGTTTTTGCCACTTGAAGACCCTATTTTAGTCCTGTCATCTTCTCGTAAAGTAGTTTCTAACTTTTAGAGAAATTACCGTAAAAAATTGTATAACCTTGTTTTCAAGTACGGTCTAACAGCAAGTATATATAATATAATATTAAACTTTATGAAATTTTAGAATTTAAAGTAAATGTTTGAAGATTGCATGGAATTATTGATAATATGGTTCGTACGTGCTCACAATATTCTACTCTACTAATTATGTCAGGTATTACCTCAATGACGCACCAGATTTTAATATAAAATTTGGTAATTATATTATATATGATCAATTTTATCTATCGCGCATTAAATCAGTTCCAACATTGAACAAAAACATGTTTGTATATACTCAAAAATTCTTCAGATATATGTATTATAACAATATTACTTCGAAATTGTATATAAAATAAATGAAAACAGAAGACATCAAAATTTTCAAGCAAAAGCTAAAACAATAAAAAATGCATTTCACCTTATTTTACGGACTTTTTCATTTATTTTTTCTGTATGGAAACTCCATTAAATGTTGTTTTTCTCAAAGGGTTTTAAAATTTCACAAAAATTCCTTTTTGTGTGTTTCGAGTTTCTTTATAGAAATTTAACGAAAATTATATATAAACTCTGTAGAATTTCAATGGAGATCCTCTGAAAATTCCAGAGAAATTATTTCACATAGATTCTACTTAAATTTGATATATTTTTATGCGACTGATTGTGTGCTTGATATAACGAACCTAAATTGTTATAAAGTTATTTAAGATTGATTTGAAGTCATATCTCACTTTATAAAATAATTTTTTAGTAACGTATCAGATAACCTAGTTTTCGATTTTTTCGTACCAATTTTTTATTTTTTTATCATCTATTTATTTACGCAGTTCGATATGAAGTAATTTTCAATCAAATTATTCAATATTCTACATTTCATACGATTTCCACAATTTTTGAATTGGAACCATTAAATTTCGTCCCAAAAATGGTACAATTTGAATTTAGACTTATTTGCATATTTAAAAAATTTAACCATTGTTTTAATTAGAATCGACATAATATCAGGAATAAAAAAAAATGAATAATTGAATAATTTCTTACTAAAGCCTCAAAAATTGTGAAGTGAGTTCGAAACATCTGAAGTTGTACGATTTAAAAATGAAACCATTCAAAAATAAATTTCTAATTCGGCTTGGAACAATAATTGCTATTTTTGAAAGATTTTAAATTATAATTAAAAATGAGTCTCACTTATTTTATAATTTATAGATATTTTAGGTTATTTTAAATACACTCAACTTCCGATATAAGAACGGTTTCGGCCATGGCTTACATTAGCTTTGATTCTGAATCGGGGGAACCCAAACGTAAAGAGACAGGGCTGCATGAATAAGTTCTGTTCTGTTCCGGCGCATGACGCAACCTGATACAACAAACGCGCTGAGAGGTCGGCCCTCGAGCTTTTTGTCACGCTTGACTGAGCACCGCCTCTCTTTCGGCCCCGCAGCGCCTCTCATCACGAAACTGCGAAGACCCTCAGTTCTAGGAATATCGTGAACCGGAGGTTCTTATATTGGGAGTTAAGTGTATTTTATTTTGAAATTTTGTTGGAATTCACATTTATAATAAACGCAAGAAAACTAAATGTGTTCAGTATTGCACAAGATATCAGAAATTCTAGAAAATAAAAATTTTTGATATTTTTAAATATTTTTCCAGCGTCAATAAAAAAATAAGTTCATACATTCTTATCTTGTGTTTCACTAGTTAAAATATTTTGAAACCTATAGTGTTAGTGTGAAGAAAAAATATCCTCATCTATGTAAATTATGAAAATTCAAAAAAATTAATGAACTCACAGAAACTAAGAACTATTTGGAAAGTTAAATATAAAGATGATTCACAAAATTACAATTAAGAGGTTTGTAAATAATTATATAAATGTGAACCACTTACATTTTTTTGCAAATACGTCTCACAATAATAATAAAAATAGTAAAATTAGTAATTAAAGTGGAGCCTTATACAATTCAGGAAAAAAGTAACCTTTAGTATAATGAATCCAGAAAAATTATTTTAAAAAGTGGTCTTGTGACAAAAAAGTGGACATGGTGTGAAGGGATCTGATACGTAAACTATCAGAGACACAGTTATGACTTACTAAATCTTGACTTGCAAGTACGATGGACAACGGACGGACGGACACCCGACAGAAAGTGTGACTTCTAGTCATCTCTTGACTCTCTGCTTTAAAATGGAACATGAACATGAACAAAGTCTGTCCCTAACGTTCTGGACAACTTCGACAATGGACATCATCTAACCCCATGGGAGGTTTTTCCAAATTTCACAGGTTTTTTCCTTGAAGGTGGATGTGTCGACGCAGGTCGACCTCCATGGTGGAACCGTCCACATGGATTGGGATCGACGTGCAACACCACTCTATTCAAGGGAGGACATCAAAGAACAATACTGCATCACAAGCAGACAACTAGATGCTGTCGAAAGATCCGGAGGTGGGATTTTTGGGTGCCTTACCAACAGAGGACCATCACCTTGTAGTTCAACAAAAGCATCCATTCTCTCAGCCTGTGTTCGAAGTGCACCCAGTGATGAGAACCTCTGTGATGCTGCACCTTATCCTCGAAAACCTTTGCAGATCATGCACCAGCAGCCTTACTCAACCTATCCCAGGGGTCTGACTCGCTACAAAGCTGATGAAGAAGATTGGGTCGAGACTTCCTACTTTCGTCGTAGACCAAAATCATTCTGCACTGTTTCTGATCCTAAAAGGTAAAAAGAAGCTTTAACTTACTCGGGATTAAGAAAAGTTTCCTCTGATCATAAATGACAAAACAGTCCGGATCTTAAAAATGGCTTTTTATGAATCATTTATAGAATCATTATCATTTTAATATGTTAATATTTTTTCAGTATGTGCTTTCATGTAGAGTCGATGATTAGTCCAAATATTTTTTAGATTTAAAACAAAATGTAGGCGTCAGAGATTTATTAGGCGTTTTCCAATAGAAGTAGACATATAGCAAAAGCTTCAATGCCTTAAATTTCTTGTTTCAGATAAAATTTTCAACATCAATTGTGGTTTTGTACAAATCTAATCATAAATTAACTTTTTTATGACATGAAAGGTTCCCAATTAATCATTTACAATTTTTTACAATCATAATTTTTCTAGAACATTTGAAAAATTGTATTAGTGGTATCCGTCTTCTTAAATAAATGTCCTAGTTTTTTAATCAAATTGGCATGACAGTTTCTAGATAATGAGTTTAATTTGCTTACAGAATGCATACCCACACATAAATTGTTTTTTTTTCAGAATGTAAAAATAAAACAAAAAAACTTTCCATTTATGCACCTGAAAATCAAATCCGAATTTGCACTTCTGTTAGTTGACAAATGAATTCACTAAATCGATGCACTCAATATTTTACGAAAAAAATATGTTTTGCATTTAAAAAAAAAGGGAGAATTCACTCAGAGTTTTTACTATTTCAAATATTGATTCACTAAGTTTAATACAAGGTGCAAAAAATTATTGATCTTTTTTTCGTCAGGTTAAAATGTACAATATCTATATATTCAGTAAATTTCAATCTGATGAAAGATTTTCAAATATAATTATCACATATGATGTTTCATTTTAGGTAGAATGCTAATATTCTTTGATCAATAAAGCTACCTGTTGAATTGTGTAAACTAGTGTAGACGAAGACCCATATACTTACACTTAAACCCTCGAATAATAGGGTAGGTGATGACAGAAAGGATAAGGGTTTTACAAATTTATTCAAGTCCACAAAAATTATTCAGCAGCTCTGATTAAACCTCAGATTAATCAGGTCGGCCAGATATACACACAGTAAAGATCTGAATAAAGGAAATTATGTATACATATTTACTGGCGGTTAATTGATACCTTCTGGGCGTGGACAGGGTAAATAGTTAGTATCTTATTTTCATTAGAAGCAAGAGAGTGTATGATTACTAATGCATGCCAGGGTGGCAGGATTGTGGTTGGTTTGATGGCTTACCTCGCAATAGTGGTTTGCCCTCACTTTTAACCCCTGAGTGCTGATTACTCTGAGGTTTTCATATAGCTTCTAACCTTTAGCAATCTAACACCAGACAATTTACGAGAGGAGAATAATTCCTTATGCACCAACAGTACTAATTTTATTATCTTTAAGAGTACAATTACAAAAATTCTCACATAAATAATATGTTTTATCTTATCTTTGTTATTCAGCTGTGTTGGGAAATAAACATGAGATTGTATGCAGATTGATCTCAAGACCGCTTAAGTGTAGATGTTGTATAAGAGAAGTGCTATTTGAATTTTCTATGTCATCGATCAATGAATATCCACTCAACTGATTACCGCAGACAATATGCTCTTCTTAAAAAAAAAGATTATTTAAAAATAGGTGATGGAGATTTAATAATCATTCGAAATTCTGTTTCTGGAAGTTATTTTTCAGAAATGAAGATATTAATCTATCAATATAGGCTTTGAATTATATATACCAGAAATAACTAAAGATGCTAAAGGGTTGTTTCTAGAAACCTTTCTCATCATTGATTTCCAGCTATTCCTTCCACAAATGAGAAGCCTCAACAAGCTTCCTCTCTCCGGGGGGGTTTACCAGTTCATTTGAATTTCAAAAGAGTCACTTGGCCTTTCTTACGACCCTTCTATGGATTGGCTTCAACGCCTTCAACTTAAAGTCAAACATCCTCTCTATTTTTCAATCACATGGTCTATTTGCAACTTCCGGATGCCCTGTAAACTAATTTTCAAACCACAGGGATTAGTCGTTATTAGAAAAGGTGGGAAAAAAGCGAGGGTACATAGAGTCGTATTTCCCGTGATACACCACGGGCGGATCACCGCGGTATTGCAATAGTCGTGTGGCTTTCACAATTCCCGAGATAATGCCAGTCATACGTGCACTATAGAAACTCGACATAATGGGGGTGTAGAGCGCGAATCCGCGTAATAAAAAGTGCAGTGAATGGACCGAAGGAAGGGATGCTAGAATTGTTACAGAACCACTCCTAGCAGAGATGCATGACATTGGGTGTAGTTGTAGTTGAACAGTTATTAATGTTCATCGATCGTTTAGCTATGCAGCTTGCCTTAACAAGTACGTCAGAGCTTATAATATTTATGATGATAATAATAAAAGGTGTGATATTGATGATAATAGGACGAGTCCTTGAAGTGATGGTACCTTTATGATTTTTACGTTCTTTGCAGCATTGAGGGATGCATTCCATTCTTGGAAATACTTTTTCCATCCATTTGATCCAACGATATCATTTTATCGTTTTTATGTAACGTGCTTATAGTCTCACGGGTTACATACATTTCTTTGATACAATCTAGTCCATCCATTTCATTCATTCTTATAGTGTAATAAAATTTGCCCTTCAATGTTTCATTAGCCATTTATTTCACAGATTTCATCCCTATTTCCCAATGTTTTCTTTCATCTATATTATAATTCTAATCACTTTCTTTATGAACATTACTTGTGATCATCTCCTTCTGACCATCTATGCATTCTTTCAATGACTAATTTCGTTCCAAAAAACCTCACTCGAATCCGCTCCATCGATTTACCATATTAATCCAAGAAACCTTCTTCTCATATTTATCACACAGCGTTCTTTCCAAGGCTATATTACTTCCTCAAATCGTAGAAATTAATCCCTCGATTCTAGACATCAATCCCATCTATCTACTTTATTTCTCTAGTAAATTACTTTTTTAATATATCTTTTAACGATTCCATAACACGTCGGGCACCTTTCCCATCCATCATTACGTCTACCGAGCTTTTGTCTATGTCGTTACCTCGTCCAATTCATTTCATCTCTGTCCCTTCCCTTTATATCATATAATCATTCCATTTACGTCATACTTAGAATAATTTCTATTCTATCCATCATGTCCAATCATGTTTTGTTTTCTACTCCATCTATTCCACCTCTCCTAGTGGTTCCCTTCCCAACTTGACACATCCTTCCAATCTAAGCTGATGTATCGCTTCCGATTCAATTAGCACAATCTACTTAACAAAGTATTTATAGATACTTTCTCATATTCATTCGTTTTGTATTGTTTACTATTTTTCCTTCCCAATTGTATTCATCAATTCCCTTCCGTATATTGTGTTTTATCCAATCAATCACTTATATTAATTAAATAATCTCTTCTTACCCCATGCATATCTATCCTATCCATCATTTCACCTATTTTTTTGGGTTATCCTAATCGGCTACTTCAACCATCCTAGTTATCCAACTAGTACAATTTTTCTATTGCTTTCATTTATGTTATCCACTCTGTGTCTCCTCCTGTTGTCTTTCATCCATTCATGAACTATCATCTTTAGATCCATTCAATTCGAAGATATCGATCGCATGCTCATTCTTTCCTTTTCTTATCATAATTTATATTTCCCGGTGTTTCTTCGGACCCATTCGATTCATTCATCTAATTTGATATACCTCTACATAGTGCCCCTATCTATTCCACCAATTCTATCCTTTAATTTTCAAAGTACCCATACTATATTTTCTACGAATCCTATTCCACCAAATCTATTCGTAAATTTTCAAAATACCTATGCCATATTTCCCACTAATGAACGTATTGTGTCGTATCTATTCAGCTAATTATACCATTTAATTTTCAAAATATCATTACCATCTTTTCCACAAACTTACAATATGATCTTTAATTTTTATCGGATGTATCTACCTTACTATATAAACTTATCCATTCCTTAATATCTTCAATTCTTCCACTCCATTTTCCATTCGCCAAATTTCATCGAGATCCTTGAGTTTCACCTTCTAACTACTCTATTCATCTTATTCACTTCCTTTTTCCACCCTTTCCACCTATCCTATACGAGATGTATGACATTAGACCTAGTCCATCAACTATCAATATTTATCGACCACCCATCTAATGTACCTAAATAAGCATGCCTGATATAATCATAGCGATGACAATGATAATAATATTGATCGTATGGATAATAATAATATTCATAACAATAGATTAAAGCCTCGTATTACATCTATTATCACGATTGTCACTTTCTAAATAAAGGTACAACTGGGTCCCGGAAGATGAGGAGTCGACCAAGCTGGAAGGACCTAGACCAGTTATATCTCCAATTCCTCCAGCATCCAATACTTCCTCCTTGCCTAAAACAAAACACGTCAGCTTTGCAAGGTCGCACACGCTGACCTCGTTCGACATGTCTCGCACCAGAAGTCCTCCGAGACCCCACAATCAGGAACGTCTCATTGACTCGCAACCGACCATGCAAGGATCTATGTGTGCTACCCTGCCCACAGCACATCCCTACCCCGCGACCGAGCCTCGAATTCTCGTTCTTGGTATGTTTAATAAATTAGAAGAAAAATAAGAGTGCTTTTACTTTTTGGAACCGAAAATAGAGCAGGAGGAACGAATTTCTTGGTGGATGGTTATTGGCACTTTGAAACTTAAGATAAGCAATTAGCGCGATACCAGGCCAGTACTGATAACTGCTCATGTGCAAATCCATATTGGGCCCACCGCGATAAATGGTACTGACTCACTACCATTCACAGTATTAATTTGGTACCAGGCCAGTACAAATGACTGCCCTAGTACCAATATAGTACCAGACCCACTAAAGTAAAACGTACTGACCTAGTAATAAATAAAAATTTTCTGCGTTCCAACGGAAAATTCCGTTTTACCATCCGCAAACCAGAATTCTATCGTAGCAACCCAACTGATCAATCGAATCTTAGAAATATTGTTACGTCTTTAAGACGGGATGGAATTCGTTTAATTTTTATTTTAAAGTTTCTATCTTGTATTAATGTTAGAACTCATCAAGATAACTAAAATTATAAAATTACATGGAAATTTATCTAGTACTGTTCACACTACGGGCTTTGTACCAGTCTAGGACCAGGCCTGTATTGATAAATGTTCTAGTACCAATTGAACACTGGGCTTGCTACAATAATAGGTACTGACCCATTACTATGCATACTACTGGCTTGGTACATCGGTGGTATTGATAACTGTCCTGGAACTAATCCAGTACTGAGCACACCACAATAAAAGTTACTGACAGAGTATTGTGCACAATATTGGCTTTGCACGAGGCCAGTTTTAATCATTTTCTTGGTACCAATACAGTACTGAGCCAACCACAATAAAATGTATTGATATACATTTTCATTATAATTGATACATTTTTAGGACTATCACATTGGCCTTAAAGTTAAAAAACGTTTGTTCCGTGTTTACTCAAATTCTATTTTATAATAGATACATATGATTTCTTATGAGGTTGTGGATGGAAATATAAATTGAGAAATATTTTTAAAAATAAGGTTAGGCACTAATTTAAAAAGCATGTATATAAATTCCAATTACCACTCTGTAAAATGCAGAGTATTGATATTTTGAATACTAGTATTCTAACTATTAAATTTTTATCAGACTTTATAAAAATTTGCGTGAGCCTTTCAAACCCTAGCTATGAGGTATTGATTTCATATTAATTTTATTTACGAGGCACATGCAGTCATAAAAAATAAAATATTTCATAAATACGAAAGTCATAGCAAATATAGCTATAAAACTATATTATTTAAAAGAAAAAAATTTGTATTGTAAAAGGCAATAAATAATAATATTGGAAGATTATTTTATAGCTTGAAGGAAATATGAAAATGGTTCAAGGATTTTTTAACTTTTCATTAATTTTACATTTCCTCTGATAATAATTTACCCTCTTTTATTATACTTTCATTGACTATATTGTTCCGGGAAGCTAATTTGACACTGGTAAAATTAACCATTTTCATGGAAACAATTAGGTATAATAATCTACATTAACATGCAATCTCCATGTGCAAAAGTATAAAAGTTAATGAAAGGTAGTACGTGTTGAATATTCAAAAGAAGGGTGGCTCTAGTTACTTTCATTATAAAAGTTCTCTGATTTCATTTTACTTTAGTGAATAATACTGAATTACGAGCTCTATTCCAAATATTTTCTTACCCTTTCTATCCTTCTGAACATTTTCATTTCTTTATCAACATTTTTTTAGTTCAGACCCTTTTTAGAATATGAAAATTTCTTACAGGCAGTAAATAAACACCAAGAAATTCTAAAAAAATCTAAAGTTCTATTTCCGAAATTGCATTTGAATTAAATATTTATTTCTGGACTTTTTCACTTGGATTTAGAAAAACAGCCAAAACGCGGCGCCATGAAAACTCAGGCGACACAGACGGAAGTTGCGGCAGGTTTCCGGGGTCGAATGCCTCCTGTGACTTTGAGTCCTAGAACAATTCATCGTGTCAAAATGGTATCGCAAGGTGCACAAACGAATGGAATTTGCAATGGGCGAAAGTTGACGAAAAGCTATTCTGAAGCTGGGCAATTCGGATCGCCATTGGGGCACACGAAAGAAGAAGTAGAGCATGAACCTTTGCAGAGGACACAGAGTGAGGAACCTCCAAGGTCACCTTTCATGGTTGACACGCCACCTCGGTCCCCTGGAGCACCTCCTGTCAAAGAAGAATTACAAAACGGAGACATCGACAGAATTTTAGATAGAGTGAGTCTATATCATTCATTATTTTATGTGAATGCTGCATTTACGCGTTTTTATTCGACAGCGTCGAGTATCGTAATGTTGTGCATTACGATACACCGGACGATCACTCTTCACATTAAACTTCGCTGTATCGTAATGTGCAACATTACGATACTCTACGTTGTCGCAACAAAACTTGTAAATGCATTGTCGCCAAAAAAATAGTATATGCGCCAATGCGCACAATTCGGGTCTTCACGCGACTCGCTTACAATGCTCGCAGGACGATCGAAGCCGTTAAAGATCGAAGCCGTTTATTAATAATGAAATTAATTTAATGTTGCTTTGTGAAAGGTAAGAATTTTAAGTCTTGATGATATTTCTTACATCAAAAATATACCTTATATCAAAGTAAATTTTCTTCCTCGCTTGATCTATATATAAATATGGTCATAAATTATAGTCTTATGCCTAAATATTGCTCAACTGTATTTTAACTTACAGTTTATTAAATTTTGGGTGATTCTTACTATGAAAAAGGGAAACTAATATTTAAAGTTCAATTTTACAAAGTGTCTAGGAACACCGTAAATATTTGGTCTACGCTTTCCTAACTTAGGTGAACCTAGCCGCCCTTTCCAATTTCCCTGAGCTCACTGAAAATATTTGTTCTACGCTCACTGAATTTCGATGAACCTCAACACGGCCCTGATTTCAAAGCTAAATTTTTAAAACATTTCCAATTTCAAAGCCTACAAGTTCTACAAGATCTAGTACGGCGGCTCTAGTCTAAAAAATTTACTTTATTCAATTTTAAACTTCTAACTTTAAAAATTTCATTATAATTATAATTCCCGTTTTTTCACCTTTCAATTTGAAATTCCATTTCTAGTGCTTTTTTAATAAACCGCTTGAATAAAAATTTAAATCTGAAATTGAGAATTATTTCAACCCTAAGGATATAGAATGTGCCATTTTTTGTCCTGAAAAAAAGAACCTATTTGTCCTTGTATCGATTATGAAGCCCCAGTTCTCTGAGAGCGAAACTACATGAAAATTATTTCTAACATTTACAACAAAAGAAGAAATAAGTTTTTTTTTACAAAATGTGAATGTTACTCCCTTACTCTCCGGTCTAGTACCTTTGGTTTATAAAGTACCTGACGCCATTTACAGAAGCCTAAAAAATGTCCATTGTGGAAAAAACGCAAGAATTCTTTTTTCCGCGGACAATTCACATTTTCATTTCTAATTCTTGTAACCAAACTTCCAATCAAAAATCGAGTTAAATGTGTTGAAAAGTTCATTTAAATTTAAAAAATGGAATAAAATTATCTTGATCATTTATAGTGGGTTACCCTAATTTCGTTTTTTTCGTTTCATGAACATATATGCATAATAATTATAATATTTCTTTAACATACGGGTGGTTGATAAAGCAAACTACCTCGAGCAAAATGTTGAGATCAAAGTCTGGAGTCGCTAGAGTGTGTGGAGACGGCTAGACACATCCTCCGGCATTTCAAATATACTGGGGCTTAGAGAGCTTCTTCTCGGTTCAAAAGGGCCTTGAAGAACAGAAGATAAATATTTTTGAAAGAAATAAAATTAAAGAGAAATGAATTCATTGAAAAATCTGGATAGTTCAATCAATTATTCATGCAGCCATTCACCACTAGGATTAAAACCGGCTTTCGTCTGTCACTCCAGAAGTATTCTTGACTCTTGAAATCCATTTTTTTTTAATATTTTATAAAACCCTCAAATATTTGTAAGACTCTCCTTTGAATAACAACAAAACTTGATTAGCACAAGGATTTATTTAATAATTAAAGCTTTATTTATTCTTTTTTTTCTTCTTCTTTCTAGGATGATCAAGAAATTCTCATAGATTTTAAACCAGCTCCCGTCTCTCCTGATGCTAGAGCAATGCTGGATAAAATAGCTAAACCAATTAGAAGGTTTATACCACTCCAAAAAACGCTTTCTGATGGAGAAATTAGGGTAGAAAGGCGAGAATTAATTGGCGAAACAGGGGAGCCAAGTTACCCTCACACATGCAGAAGAAATCATCAAGATCCCTGGAATCGAAATATGCGCGCTCCCGTCCAATTTTCATCTACTCCAGATGATCTTTTTTTAATGAAGGTGACCTCTCCGACAGATGACCCCATGGAAGAGGTAAATTTTTTTTATGTAAAACTAAAATTATTATAAGTTAATTTGAAAAAGAATAAATAATCCTGATCAAAAGGTATATTTGTTACTGCTTTCGAACCGTAGGCCTTTACATTTTTTAATTTATGCCGTAGAATTTTGTTATACAATTACTAAAATTTGAATTTCCTTTCCTTAAAAGGCTAAATTTCAAAGCGTTCAAACTTTAAAGCTCCAAATGACCTATGTTGAAAAAATTTTTATTTGAAAAAAGTTGTTCATTTTTCATTTTCTCTTTAAGTAACCTAGTTATATTAATTCATTAAGTTTTTTTTCAACTTGCAAGCCTTATAATTTCTTTTCTTTTAGATAAAAATAAGTAAAAATTATTATGGTAATATAGATTATAGAAATTTATATATAAAAATGAATTCTTCTCTTCAGGAATTTCATGAAAACATTGTTCGTCGAGGGCTTTATCGTAAAAGAAGCGTTTCTCTCGAAGATGGTGTGCAAGTTATTTGCAGCAGTGAAATTTTATTTCCAAGATCTCTTCCAACTTCTCCTACTTGTCCGACTGCTATTGCAGGTAAGAAAACTTATTTGTATAGATTAAAGGGAACTTAAATAATCACAAATTGATAAAGAAACAATTTCTTTCTGTAAGTGACATAGACTTTAGGCTCAAAATTATACTTGTAATTTTAGGTCTTGTCTCTTAGGCCTTGTAATAATAAATAAATTGTTAAAATTATTTGTGGAGAAGTGTTCAAGTATGTAAGCAGATTCGAATATGAAATATTAAAGACGTGAGGAACCTCGATTGATGTACCGATAATTATCTTTTAACTTTTCAGCTCTAGGGACCACGAAAACTAAAATTGATTTCTTCTAAATATAGCTTCAACTGCTGATCGTAACTATCAAATAGATCTTATCTTTCAGGAGAATCTCACCGATAAATTTCAAACCATAACATTGTAATCGCAGTACTCAATCTCTTTATTACCCATTCGGCAATATGTTTAAGTTTTATTGCTACTGAAATAGCCAAAGGTGGTTGAATTTATTACTGATTCTGTGTTTATCTTTGCGATCGATACATAAATAATTAACGAATTTGAACAAGTTTTGTAATAGTATCAGAAAAATCAATTTCCATAATAAAAAATAAGTAAACTGAGAAAAATGAATTATACCGTTTATGATCTTGGATTTCGAAATTTGGGACAGCAACCTTTAGATATTATACCTTAAAGTCTGGATATTAATTTTTAAAATCCTGGATTATAAAACTTAATATCCCAAATTTACGGCTTAATATCTTTAGAATAGTATAATCCATGTCTCTCAGTGTAGTCCTGAAATGACTTTCAATTCCGTTAGGTAGTGGTGATGAATATAATGTAATCACCTAATAATGTAACTATAATGTATTATAACCAGTAGATGAAAGAAATTAAAGATCATTCTAGAATTTGAACTTTTTCCTCTACAAATTTTATAACTCTCATCACTGTCGCATAATAAATTAAGAATAACTTATGAAAAATATTACAAATTCTATCAATTAATTACGCATTTTTGAAACAATTGTTTTTTCTCAATTTTAGCACCTAGTCGAGTCATTCAGAGTTGTAGAAGTGAATCTTCGAATCGAAATTTGTTGCACACTGGTCGAGTGATTGGGGTATTATCATCTCCATTTGCATCGAGTGATTCTTTAGCCAATGATGGAACGAGAGATCACAGTGACGGAATTTGGAATGAATCTCAAGCCACTGTACTGCAAGCTGATTCTTTAGCTTTATTGACCCCTTCTTCAAGAAGAAGACATCTTCTGCTTCTTCAGCATCAACAACGATCGTCTATGGACACCGAAGCTCTTGACGTCGAAGACGAACTGGACATTTGCCCTTCTAGTCCACGAATTCGACTCGAGACTGCCACCCCTATCTTATTAGCGCCAAGGTGAGTAGTATAATTAATTTTTGTTTTAAGTTATTTTTCAGACAGATTGTCACTTCTGGAAAATAACCTGGAAAAGACGAATAGGATTTAACATGAGCAGGGAAAAGATCTCTACATTAAATAGTTGTTAATTATAATCAAAAATTTATTTAAAATCAGTAATATCAATTTTAATTTAGGAACACACACAGTGTCTTAACTCTCAATGAAATTAAACTAATTATTTTACATGCATTAGTATTTTTAATTTATAATTATCAATTGTAGGTTATATTATCCACTGTAGGGTGGTTTTTTCTATCATTGCTGAATAAAAAAAGATAAGAATAGCTAGTGAGAAAATTAGGCATAATTTTCTTGAATTTTTGGGATTATATAGGATAGACTTTATTCCATATCATATAATCACATGGGATAGAGCTTTTTCCTCACTCCTAGGAATAAGAAAGGATAGACCTATAGATTCCAACAGGGAAAATAAAATGTAGATCGAATAGGGCCATTTAAAAAGCACTTCCAAAAAAAAATTCAATATCTTTTTGTGAATCTATTTCTAGCATCGAACCATCATCTTTAATAAGCAATGGTAGACCACGAAGTGGCCTCTTCCGTCGTAGTCCAGGCCTTCCTCATTCACAGCCCCACTCGCAATCATCGAGCGAATTCGGACTCAGTCTAGCCAGAACTGATTCAGGAGGTCGGACTGACATATCTGAGACCTCGACAACTGATGATTACATCACTGCCAACACATCCACTGGAACTGGGACCACTGGAACAGGAACATCAGCAACAACGAGTTCTTGGTCCAGACCACCATTTTTACCATCTAGTGCCGCACCTTCAGCAGCATCAACTACTGCTACAGCTGCTGATGGCAGCTCCTTCGAAAGTGCCAGCTCTATATACAGTTTAGCTAGGAGCGAGGTGAACTTTTATTCTACTAATCAATTTCATCGTTCAATTCGGTAGAAGTAATTTTCCGGTTGCGCAACTTTATCGTCATTATCTAGATCAGCTAATCTTCGCCCCTTGAGTAAAGATGATAATAAAACTCTACTATGTGGTTTTTTATCACCACAGCGTCCATTTTCGTTATAGATTCAAGTTTTTTCTCATTGGGTCATCATGAACCTATATTCGTAATTTTGGAATGAGACTGAGCATGAAGATTTTAGTAGTAACTTTCTCATTTGAAGATGAATACCAGTTTATCGGGATGAGAGAAGATGGAAATAATATATAAATGTCATTATATTTTTAGGCAGTTGTCGAAGAACCTAGTAGTCCTCAACCAATCAAAGAAGAAACAGCAGCTCTATTTGATAAAGAACAACCTCCATCACCAGCTAGGTCAACTACTAGCAGCAGCTCTGGCAGTTATGATTTAGAAGATGCCATACCAGCAGCAGCTCAAGAGCCTTTCCAAACTGCTTCTCTTAGTGGGCATGCTTCTGAGGTTGAATTAGATCGCGAGGTAAATATAAATAAAATAAGAAGGTAAAGTTGAGCACTTAAATGGAAGAGTTTGATGCCTTTATCTTATCTTAATTAGGAAGGTCATCGTTCATCTTCTGGAGGATATGCAGAGTCTCCGCCAGATCATCACATATGGACTGAAGAAGAGCGCAGAAAGAGAAAGAAGACCTTCAGTCTCGATTTTCCCGGTGGAGAAGTAGACCCTGAACGCACAACTGAATTGATTTTAGATAATATGGATGTTAGCCCTACCCCTAGTCATCGTCATAGATCTAGAGGAAAACCAATGTCGATCAGAAGTCCTTATAGAAATAATAAAAGGAGGGATTCAGCTCAGCAGCAAATAATTAGGAGTCCTCAGAAGGAGGAATGGAGGGAGCAGACTGAAGATGGAGGACATGTTCCAACTTCTGATGATTCTAGCTGTAGTCATCATTATCATCACGTTCATCATCATCATCATCATCGTCACAGGGAAAGTGGAGATGGAACACATCATAGAAGAACACGGGAGAGTCCAAGAAGGAAGACTGGAAGTTATGTTTCTGCTAGAAGAAGGAGTAATGAGGTAACTGGATTGAACTCGTCTCCTCTTTGCACCTTTTCCTTTTTACCATTACTTTCATTTGTATTCCTTCTGATCTAATTTTTTCTTTTCTTAAATAGACCTTGATTCATACCTTTTAAAAATACTCACATATATTTTATCTTCTTTTACCTTCTTCTCTCCTCATTTTACTTGTTCTCATTTATCTCCTTATCTTTTCTGCTTTTTGATTTCCCGTCCATCCTTACATTTCAAAAATCTTCCATTTTTTGCTCCTGGCTCTTCTTTTCTTTTTAATTTTGATTACGCTTGTTGTAATTTTCCACATTTCCTATTTTTGTCATTTTTAATCCTTTTTATCTTCCTCACTCTCCTTTAATTTCATTCTCCTGATTTTCTGAAGGATAAAAATGCAGCAATAACTGGTAGTCTACCAAGGAGAAGATCTCGTGCTGTCGAAGACGTATCCTCCAGTAGGTTAAGTCCTGGAGGACGCTATCAACGAAGTCCTGGTCATAATGGACATACAACTGTCATTGTAAAATCTCCGAGTCCAGAAGCAAGATTAAAAGCATTGTCGGCTGAATCTTTAAGATCGGTTAGCCCAGGAAGCGACAGTGTTTTCTATAGTGAAGGAGGTGATCAACCTTTGGACACCCCTCATTGTCATCATTGTGGTCGAGAAGTGAGTTGGAGTTTCTTTTTGTTTCTAAATGGCTGATCAGGCTGGCCTTCTTCACAATATAGAGAATATTTGTCATTCCTCTCATCGTGCCTAGGTTCTTTTAATTGTTTTTATCCTTTCCTTTCTTTGCTGTTCCTCTTTTTTTCAAAACTGTCTTGTCTTCTTCCTTCTGTATCTTTTTTCTTTCAGCTTGTTTAGGTTTATTAAACTCCTTTTCTACCTTTACTTCTTTAGTATTTTGTAATGACTTTCAACTTTATCTATTTTCTTTAATTTTCTTGTCCTTCTATGTCCATATTTTATTATTGTTTCTCTTTTTTTACTTTTGATTATTTTTTCTCCTATGTTTTTTCCTACGATTTTTCTTTCTTTACTTCTTTTAATATAATTTTGAATATTTCTGTCGATTTTTTCCTAATATTAGGATTGTTTCTTCCTACTTTCCTGTTTTCAAGGTTACTATTATACTTTTGTCCTTTATTTTTCTCTTTTAGGTCCATCGAACTTTTATTTTTAATTCTTTGCTCTTTCATTCGTCTATTCTCCTCTGCTCTATGTCCTCTTTCCTTCCTTCATTTTCCCCCTAATTCTCGATTATTTGTCTTCTTGAACCTCCACTTGTCCGAATACGCTTCATTTTAACAATTTCTCCCCTTATTCTCTTTATAGGTTGCAGAAGATATCGTGCAGCCACCAGCCAGATTCGCCGATTCACCCGAAAGTCATAGAGCAACCCCGAAACAAACAACTCCCAGACTTTATAAAAAATTCGACAAAAGGTATCGATCAGAAGATCGAGGAGAAAGAAGGCATCATAGAAGCGTTGGAGGAAGATCAGACGTCAGAGCAAAATCAGAAGAAAGAGGAGGAAGACCAAGCAGTCGCGGTTCTGTTGAAGATGGAATGAAAAGAAGACTCCAAGCTCGAAGTACAGATGCAAGTTTGGAGATTCTAACAGGTCTCTTATTTTTATAAATTTCAACAATTTCTTTTGCTACTTCAATTTCATATTTATATCAACTTTATTCTTCAATTTTTCCATTTTCTTTTTCTTTATTATTATTCCATTTAGGTCGGGAAGACGAGGGCACTTACATCGAACCCTATACTAGCGGAGAGTGGATTTATATTGGAGATCTTGAAGAAAGTCATGCTTGGAAAAGACCAGACAGCAGAGATGGTGATGACGAATTTCTAGAATATTTTGCCAAGGAGAGAAGAGGGTCTCATGAATCGACTGGCAGTGAAAAGTGCTTCAGAAAAAAATATGAAGCTGCAACTCGTAGGATGGTCCATAGAAAAACGAGTATAGAAATGTACAAGAGGATACAGAGGAAAAACTTTGGTGAGTCCTTTTTTTACAAGTTCCGCTATCGATCTTATTGAAATTATAATGTAATACAAGTCAAATTATCATAAATTGAGGGGACGGATTCTATAACCGCCTGAACGGAGTAGGCCCCTGTAAACATTTCAAACAAGTTTCGAATATCATCTTGGAGCATCTTTTTTCTCTTGACAAAAAAGATGTCGCTTTTTCCGTTTTTGAAGTAAACCCGAAAACCTCGCTTTATAGAAACCAAATTTTCTTGTTATTTTTTTATTGAACTTGCCGTAATTCAGCCAATTCTTAGAAACTTTGGATGAAATTCACAAAAAATATTCTTTATGGTGTTCTACGACTGATAGAGTGAATAACATATGAACATTTTTGTTCATGTGCGTTGCTGCTCGTTTATTCACGCGTATGTATCAGCTGGACGCGTTCACTTCGAAATGAATTTAGTTTATTAAATTTCGAATAATAAATAATACTTCCTTTATAGAAAACATCTTTTTGAGGAAACACGATAAGAAATAAGCAGTAAAGTATAAATTTGAAACAAATAATTAAAATTTTCTGTCAATTTGCAAAATATGACATCAATAAATCATTGGTATGACATTTTTAGTTGATTTGTTAAAACACTAAAAATACAAAAATCATACAAAAATTATCAAAATGTGAAGTTGTTTATAAAACAATATATATAAGACAATTATAATATATAAGACAATTGATAATTAAATCTGTTGATGAAAGAAGGGTCAACATGGACATTTGTTTATCACAGTTGTTTAAATAAAGAAAACCGTTTGTCAAATTATTAAATATAACAACAAGAAGTCATTGAACAGACATTTCAAATTTATTCTACGAAAAAATTGAGCCTATTCATTCAGGCAATGTCAAACTATGTATTTGTTCAAAAAAATTGTTTAAATTATTGAGAAACAACAGCTCATTTCCACTTATTGCAATCGTTCATTTATTTCTCGCATATTTTATGCAAAAACAGTGAGTTTCAAGAACTAATCATTGCAAAAAATGACTCTTGTTCATTAATTTGTTTATAAAGTCCTTAACATTTTTTTTACTTTAACACATTAAACATTATTTCTATATGGTTATTATACTCATTTTTAGATCTGATTCATTGTATTTGAAAATCTTGAAAACAGTGGCACACTTAAAAAGTTAAATTGAAAAAAAATCATTTGTTATCAAACAACAAATGTTGCTTTGTTTGGAATCATTTATTACTAGTTGCTCGTTGTATCTATAATTCTTATGGTCCTTAAAAAAATCAAATTCCGTTGAAAATTGAACTGTCGAGAGATTTTTGCCCATTAAAATTGCTTTTTGGCACTCTGTGGAACTCTAGAACTTTCCCGCTAGAAATTTGTTTGTTGCTGAAAACTGAATGCATGATTTATGCAATATCTTAAGTAAAAATGTATAACTTTTGCTTAAGCAAAAAGGTTCATATATTATAGCCTCGAATAGTCTAATAACACCACAAAGAATAGTTTTTGTAAATTTTACAACAAAATTCTAAGAATGGGCTGAATTACGACGAGTTGAAGTCAAAAAGGACGAAAATATTTGATGTTCTAAAAAATTATTTTTTTTTCGGGATTACTTTGAAAAAGGCATAAGCTAATCTTTTTTTTCAGAGAAAAAATATGTGAAATTAAATTTCCTATAAGAATATATACTTTTTAAATTACAATTCGAAACTTGTTTAAAAAGTATACAGGGGTGAAGGCCGTTCAGCGAGAAAAATGTATAGGCTCTTATAGAATCCGGCACCTCAATCATAAGTTGATAAAACAGTTCTTGGGTGCATAGAAAATTATAATTTTTAAAAACTACCAAATAACTAATAATTTAAAATTAATTACTATACTCTATAATAAATTACTGAATTATTTGTTAACTTTTCTCAAGAAATATTTATTTATTAAAAATGAACAGAACTTTAAAAAGCTTTACTTTTTTAATTTATATTTTCAAATTACTATTTTGTACGATTATTATATTTTTTGACACTTATTTTTATAATATTAGGTTTCACCTAGCATTCCAAAGTTGTAACCGACGACCATTGATGGCTCATCTAATGATCGAAGGTTAAATTCTTTTTGCTAGTCGTAAGCATGCGTCGCCAAAAAAATGTCTTTTTCTTTAAATATCATGTGGGGCGTCCGATGGAATTCTGCTACTATCTGTCCTAAACATTCAAATAACGCAATTTTTGAACAGATTACACTCAGAGAAAAAGTTGTCTTGAAACAAAAGCATCGTTCTCTTGTTTGTTTTGTTTCGAACCACGTGAAAATAATTTTTACACAAATGGAATTATTTGCTTGCAAGATTAAGTGAAGACTGTTGCAAAAGGATAATGTTTGCTGCAAAAAGATTCTTTTTGAGACAAATGAAAGTCCTCTTAACCTTAAGTTCAAGAGGAGCTTCCATTTGTGTCAAGAAACATCCTTTTGCCACAAGAGGAAATTTCTCTGACTGTATCGTAAAAATTTCAGCAGAAAAAAAATTCTAAAAATATGAGACAAAGTTCATGTCGCAGATGAAGTTTTTTCCTATAATGATACAGATTTTTGCTATTTTCAGTAGCTTAGCAATTATTTCCTGACAAGTGAGATGTTAACTAAGTACCCTTATCTTGCGATCAGTTTAGAATACTCAACTTTGAATAGATGTTGCTCCCTAAAAATACATCACGAGAAATTTGTAAAAAAATATATGAATTACTTTCATCCATTATGTGCACAATGGTAAAATTTGAAGTCTGAAATAATAATTTGTTATTAATCTAATAACAAAAGAGTAGTGAGGTATCATCTGGGAAACTAAAGAACGTACGGAAATAATTCTTAAAGCAAACTCCACATTTTTGGTTTCTGAAAATAATGTATGTAGTTTCAATGAGCAAATAGTTTCACATGAATGTTTAAAAAATTAGATTCTTCCTCGAAAATTGCAAAGGGCTTTCCGATTATCGCAGGAACCGCAATCACAGCAGAAGTAAGAGAAAGTCGTAGTTGTAGTTGCAGGCAAGGTCTCCGCTGCGATTGCGGTTCCTGTGATAATATGAAAGCCCTTTTTATTTTCTCAAGTAGAATACAATTTTTTAACTTTTAAGCCCAACATTTTTGCTCATTAAAACTACATACACCATTTTCAGTAATCAAAATTTTGCAATTTGCTTCAAGAATTATCGGAAATGACACCTCACTACTCTTTTGTTATTAACTTAATAAGAAATTATATAACTTCTAAATCTGAATGCTAATACTGTGCACAGAAAGAATAAAAGAAATTCATGTATTTTTTGTCGATTTTTTGTAATGTATTTTCAGGGAGTAACAGCCATTCAAAGTTGAGTATTCTAAACTGAGCGTAAGATGATGGTACTATTTAACATTTCATTTGTCAGAAAATAATTGCTAATAGACTGAAAATTTCAAAACTCTGTATAAGTATTAGGAAAACCTTCATATAGAACATGTACTTCGTCCCATATTTTCAAAAAAAATTTCTGCTGAGATTTTTACTATAATCTGTAAAAAACTTGAGGTATCTGAATTTTTTGGACAGATAGTAAGTTATCGCATTATTCGACAAACACGAAGGTATAAAAGATGACATTGACGGATAAGCATGTTTCATTCAGTATTAGTATATTCTCGAAAAGTATGAGGTTCTTGGTGTTAGAATTAGAATCGATTTTACGTTACGTTGAAGGCATTAAGGTATTCAATTCAGATAAATCTTTCGCGAGACTGCCGTTAGCCTAAATACCAACTCCAGACTTATGTACTATATTAAAAATAACTGTTCGCGAGATTCCAGCGATTCTTAAGCTATTTCCGACCGACGGCGGTCGATTAAGAAAAAATGAAACTGCAGAATGACCTGATTTACTTACTTAATGGTACTAACTTAAAAGTTCCAACAGAAGGAATTTATCAAGCTCCTTTTGACAAGAATTTAACCGAAGGATTTTGAAAACATATTTTGGTCATGATCATGAAATACTCAATCAATAATCAAATATTCTTTGTAGATAAAGAATGTTCTGAAATCATACAACAGCTTTCTAGTTAAATGTTTCTAGTTGAAGCGGAAAGAATAAATGTACTTACTTTTTGAGAAATATATTGTAATTTTATACTATTATCATTACGATCTTGCGATCATTTATGGACGATTGTCAAAAAGTTGACCATTTTAGACAATGAAATTTTGAAAACAAATAAATTTTCAAACGGCCTAAAATTTATTTTTATTCACGGTAATTCAAGAGAGTATGAAAATATATAACCAAGAGATCAAGGTGTGCATTTGGGATGCATATGAATTTTACATGTTGCTTAAGGCCGCCTGACAGGACATGTGAATTGATTAAGATATAATGAAATATCAAAAATCTTTTTAAAATATATGCAGAACAAATAAAAATATTTTAAAATATGTAAAAATGAACATTTTCACGATTTATTAGATTTTGACTTCAGAATTTCAAAATATTCTCTCACTTTTTAGCAAATCAAATTAATATAGAGCGTTACCGGATATTTTATAAAAAATATTACGCAAAAATAGTGATTATTTACTATTATTTAGAATTAACGTTGATAAATCGATTTTTAACTATACGAAAATCTTCGTAAGTATGACATTAATAATTTTAGCTTGCGTTATGAATAGTTTAAATTATTATTTTTGAGTGTTATGTTCAAATAAAAATGCAGCATAGGCAGACAAAAATCTTGTGTAATAGACTTTAAAGAGAATTTTAAAATCCTCAACTCTAAACTATTAAACTCTGCTCTTGATTTTTACATTCTTCAACGTAATGTAAGTGATATCTGTGAATCTCAAATATTTGAAAAATGGGTTTAGTATTATTTAGCTAATCAGAATTTTTAATTTGTAGTATGGGACAGGTGTTTAGCAAGATATTTTGCGTACTTTTTTATTTATAATTTCGAAACGACGTCCTCTAAAATTGTCATATATTTTATATATATATATATATATTGTTTATATTGTATGTATTTTATTATACTTCACTGAGATAATTTGAGAAGAAAATTATTATTCAAAGGAAAAGTGAGAAATGACTGGGACATAAAGTGGTCCAACTTTCAAAGGAATTAACCAATCAATTGGGTTTTCAGACACGATCTTTTATTCTACAAACTGAATTCTCTAAACAATTTGGTAACCTTATGAAATCAACCAATAAGACCTTAAAGTTACTTTCACACCTGAGTATTAATTCGACGAAGCAGCAGCATGTGCTTTTTTGCAATTTTCGAAAAAAATGACGTTGGAATTTTTTTCAATTTAGATGTTTCTTTTAATTTATCAAAATTCTCATTTATTCAATTCTCTGGTAAAATTTTATAAAATCAAGTAAATATTAAAAAATTCAACACTTTGCTCTCAATGGAAAACTCGTTTATCCATTTTTCGAAAATTCTATCATTCGGAAAAACAAGTTTAACATTGAAAACATTCTTATCCTAATTTAGTCGTACTTTCGAATGAATTCATCGAGTCTATTATCGATTTGGACCAATTTCAAAAAAGTCTTCTAACAAATAATAATTATTCAAAGAATTTATATGAAATGTTAATATTTGAAGATAAGTGATACATTTAATTAAATTCCAAGAAAAAAAATCTGATTTTTTCATATTTCCATCAAAATGTACAATTAAACTTTGGTAAATTGTTTAAAAGATTAAATATTAATTTCAGCCAAAAATGTTGCTCCTAAAAATGACAAGTTTCCGCATTAATTACAGAAAAATATGATTTTTAAACCTTTATTTCAGAACACAATTGTTTAAGCAATACAAATTATTTTAACAAATACGAATTTGTTACAAAATGAAATAGCAAAGTATAAATTACGTGGGTATTTAATAATGAGCCACAAAGTTAACCAGATTAAAAAATAGAGTTTTCTACCTCTTCTTAATAAAAGTTACCAGGAAATAATAGTCCATTGTTTGAACAATTGGTAAATTCTTCAACTAAAGATCAGTCTTCCTAACAATTACTAATTGTCCGATTCCAAACTTAAAAAAGTACCTTTGAATGAATTAGTAGGAAAACAAATTATTTAAGCTGATGGAAATTCTTTAAACAATTGTACATTTGTTTCAAAATTCTTAGAACAAGTATGACTCTCTTAGTTCCAGTTCTGTCCTTACACGCCCCCTTAATTAACCGAAGTTTGGTGGTACTGACGTTATAACTATACTATCCACCATATGACGACGAACTACTTAATTTGGACATGATTTCGACTCGCAAAATAAATGTCTCGCATAAAGATGGTAGTTAGTCGTACACTTTAAACAATGACTAATAAAAACAATAAAATAGCCTCGAAATGAACTGAAACTTTGATTGAATAATGGCATGCGCACGGTAAAGGTAAAGGTCAAGTTTCAGGCGATGATAAATGTAATACACATTTGATATAATAGTGTTGCATATTGTAGAAAAGTTGGGATTTCGCACAAAATCGAGTACGAAGCACGAGATACGTAATGAGAATGTGTTCGTTGAAGCCGAAGGAGCTTTAACAAAAAAGAATTTACAATCACCAAATTACAGTTGTCGATGCTTTGACCTTTAATTTTAAAAGGTCTGTGCACAAATGTGTGAGAAATGCAAAGACCGATCGCGAAGCGCGAGATAAATATATAATCGGGCGCAAAGCGCCAGAACCGATAGTCGCGCGCCCGAGGCGCGCTCAAACTTGCGAGCGCAGCGAGCCATGCGCGATGAGAATGTGCTCGCACAGCGGGTACATTTTTTTTTTAATATTCATTGATACCCTTCTGTTAGTATAACTTTGGAAGGATTTGTCAAAACTAATTGACCTTTTTGGGGTACCTGTTGGTGATTCAGAGCAAACTTGTCACATTTGGGAAAACTTCTAATATTGACCGACAAGGTTATAGTTACTTTTACAGTTATATCAAATTCTGTTTATTGGTATAACTTTTGAAGAAATTATCCAATCCAACTTCAATTATCAACACATCCTCTCATCGTCCAAACTAATATCGCTGTTGTTCAACCTCCTAAGATCAGGTAATGGAAACTCAAGGTGATTCCTTAATTTTTGTCAAAATCGTTCCATTGATCTCTTTTTTGAAGGAATTGTTTAATTCAATTGGTCTTTTGGTCACATCCTCCCACAATCTGAACCAACATATCTGCCATTGTGAAACCTTCTCAGATCAACCAATTCAATATAACTCTAGCTTTTATACAAGTAAAGTCTTTTTTACCATCCTATCAAGGTCTTTGATCAACCTCGTTAATCATTTGACCCTAGGTGAAGATTACCTCCAAAGAATTGCATGAAAAGAGAGCGAAATGTGTTCTTCCTCTTTCTTTAAATAATCTTCGCGTAATACTGCGTTGCTAAATATACGAACCGGTGTCGCGACGCAACCGGCTGCAAAGCACAGAGAGCTTTGCGATGAGAGGAGCCACCGTTGTAGGGATTTCTCGTGGTTGAAGGGGGTCTGGGGAAAGGGGGTCGTTGGGTCGAGAAGAAGCTTTTGGCTAGCAGTCAGTGGGTCAGGGCGCCGAGTCGCATTCCAAGAGGCTGTCGACTAAAAGCTTCGTCTTTGGGAAACTTCTAGCTCAACTCTACCAAAAAAGTTCCCTTTTCTTCCTCATTTTGCCCTTTCCATTTTCCCAATTCACCCCGCGGTTTTCGCGAGTTATCGAAACTTAATGGTTGACGGTTTGTGAAGTGAAGTTCATTCTTTATTCGTGAATCAGTGGATTTCGAAGTCGGAATGGTGTGCGATTCTGTGGGTGGGTGTCCATCCGAACTCGAGCAAAATGCCTCCCTCAAGAAGGCACTGGAAGAGCTTCTCAAATGCATGCTTAGAGTCTGGTGCAGGGAGGGTCAGGCACTCAGGAAGCTTGGTGTATCAACAGCCGGTAGATATTTTTTTTATCGGTTTTTTTTTAGATTAGTTGATTCAAGTTTTCTCCTAGAACCTCTAGGTTTGGCATTTTTTCTTTAAGGATGAATCAGACATTCATTTTTGTGTTGTGAAATTAAACATTGTTAAGCAGTTTTGATAAAACTTATGGATTGTTTAGCTTCACTTTAAAATCATATTTTCGCTGAGACTGAAGCCTAATATCTCTGTCACAACATTCTTAGCAAGTATTTAGTGTCAATAAATGTTGGAAATACAAGGAATGGTTTTGAATGTTTTCTATGTTAAAAGTACCTCACTCAATTTTTTGTCAGGTCATAGTTCAGTTAGAATCACGAAAAATGAATTTAATGGAAAACATGGACTGGGCACTTTTAAGTCATTAAAATTCTTAATTTTATTTTATTTTTGAATACTAACCAGTAAACATGAACTTTGTTTACTCAGATATAGAAATAGAAATGGCATAGATTCAATTCTTTCAAACTAAAATAAATTAAAGAATTTAGAGAGCCTGGTGGATAAAACTGGATGCTATTTAGGATGGCCTTGACATCTGACATGTGAAAGATTTCTAGACGTATTCAAATGCAAGGCCAATCAAGACTACAATTACTTAACTTGGCGTTCCACCTTCAATTCTATGTTTAATCTTCTCTGAATGATTTTTTTCGAAGTTTATAAACATTAGAATTATTTATAAATTCACTGATATTTTTTAAATATTCTTTTACTTAATTATAATATCACTCGCAATTCTTTCTAAGATACAATTTTTCATAAGGAAGCAAGAATATAATTTTAGTATAAATGAAACACATTCAGGAGGATTTATAACCAATTATCAACCATTGCAATTTATGGTTCGTAAATTTCAAACGGCAGTTAGCGGAAATGATTGATTTCGTTGACGGTGATGTATGCAAGTCTGGTAAAAATTAATCAATGTCGAGCGGATAGTTTCCGTTTCCGAAAGTTCCATTAAATTACAAAGAGTTATCGCTTAATCAAATTGCTGACTATGAATCTGCCAATCGATCCAAGCGTTTCGATACTGTAGTTTGTAACTTACAAATGAACGAACGACCTGGCCTGAGCGATAAAATCATTAACGTATCTCATCAAACATTTCACGAGTCCTGAATCAGTCGCAATTAACTGCTTAATTCGCGGAAATGTTCATGAACTCTAATTGCTTTTGCGGAAATCAGAAAATTGATGGGATATGTGTTATCGAGATGTTTTCAAAATTATCGACTTTTCTTGCGAAGATGATTTAAAAATCAATGACTTTAGCCTAGACTTATATTTTTATATAACTTCATAGTAATATAATAAAAGTAAAGGTATAATCAATACCTAACATTCTCAAACTTTAATTAAAAATATTGTCTCAACATTTCTGATGCATATTTTCATTGTAAAATATCGAAAAGCCTTAGATTTGGTCTAAAAAACTTTTTTGTCATTTTGAAAAATGTAATTGTGAAAAGAAATCCAAGTGTTTCGTGGAGGAATTGAGCCACCGACACAACTTCAAAAAATCGTATTTTTCATATGATACATTAAATCGATTCTTTTTGTCTAAAAATCGTAAGTCCATCTAAGTCAAACATGGGCAAAGTGTCGTACTATTGGATTGTAGTTTATGAGGTAAAAATGTAGTCATTTGGATAAATATTTACCAAGGGGGAGGGTTCGAAAATTTGCGATTTTCGTTTGTATCGTCTATTACGACGATTTTTAACTCTTCTAATCGCGATGAAAAAAAATATCGTCCAGTAAAGTTTTGATAGATTTTTCAGGTTCTTTTCATTGACCATAAGAATTAAAAATATATATATTTGACTTTTTTCGAAAAAGGCATATTTTCTATATTTTTATTTAAAAAGAAATCTTAGATTTTTCCCTTGCAGAGCTTTGCGGTTAAGAAGTGAAATTTTTATTTTTGATTTCTGAAAATGAACGATGAGTGGTTTTTGAGAATATTCCATCTTTTTTGGCGATTTTCAGCTCTTAATAGCAATAAAAGAATATTATTTGCTATAACTTCAATAGATTTTTTACTTCCTTTTCATTTGTTGTAACAATTTTTTGAAAAAAAATTAATATTTGAGCTTCAAAAATGAAAGTCAAAAATGAATTTGATTTTTTTATAGAAGAAAGATTTTTCTAAGTTTGAGCTTGAAAAAGCTTGGGTTTTTCCTTTGTGAGCGTGAAGATTAAATAGTGAAATTTAATTTTTGATTCGTAAAAATCATTGGTTATACCGTTCACTGAAAACTTATTTACGTGAATAAAAAATTATATTTTACTTTTTAATCTCTAGTTACTTGAAGGAGAACCCATAAGCTTTCTTTTTAGTATAACAAAATTGAAAAAAGCATCCTTCTATGAAAAAAGTCCAATTTATTTTTGAATTTCATTTTTAAAGGTCAACTATTTATTTCTTCAAAAAATGGTAAGGACCCCAGAAAAGGGCGTAAAAAAGCCTATTAAAATTGTAGAAAATAACATTTTTGTATTACTATTAAAAGAGTTAAAAATTGTCAAAACAGATGGTATATTCTCATAAACTACGCATCGCTTATTTTCATTGATCGAAAATAAAAATCTCACTTTTTAAAATCAAATTTCTTGAAAGCAAAAACCTAAGCTTTCTTTCTAGTAAAAAAAAAAGATATGCCTTTTTTGAAAAAAGTCAAAATTTTTCCTTACATTCATTTTTGTGGTCCAATTTTTTTTTCTTCGAAAGTAGCTTATGATCAATGGAAGGAGCATGGAAAACCCTATCCAAACTCTACTGGAAGAAATTTTTGTATTGCTATTAGAAGACACTTAGCCCAAGTTTGACTTAGATCCGACAACTTTGATTTTTGGAATTCTATATCCAACATTTTTAAAGCAATTATTCTACTTGAAAATTATCAAATATCTACACTGAAAATTAGAAGGAGCTCAAGAATTAATTTTCAGTTCTGAAAAATGGTTGTTTATTTTTCAATTCCTTAAGATTGGTATTTTTACCATTCTGTAGTTTTTCGTTCCATTTCCTTTTCTATGGGTTGTTTACAATTTTTAAAAATCAAATAAATGTATTATATGAAAAAATACGATATTTCAATTTTTTGGTGTGGTTGAACCCAAGTGGGAACGTATTTGACGTTATCCAATAAATTAGAGAAAATTTTACAGTAGATTTTTCAACAAGTAGAAGCTTTTTGGAAAGAGTTCCATCAGATAAAAAAAGATGTTTGAGCCACCCTACTACTGTCCGTCCAAAAAGTTTAGGCAGCTCGATTTTTGTGCAGATTTTCATGAAAATCGCAGCAAAAAAACATTCTCAAAATATGAGATGACATGCATGTTGCAGGTGAAGGTTTTGCCAATACTGATACCGAGTTTCAAAATTTTCAGATGATTAGCCATTATTTCCGGGCGAGTGAAACGTGAAAAAGCATAATAATCCTATGATCATCTCCGAATACTCAACTTTGAATGGCTGTAAGTCACTGAAAAAAATTATTAAAAATCTGCCAAGAAAAATGGGTTTCGTTTATCCTTTCTGTGCCCAGTGGCGATATTTAGAGTCAGAAATAATCATTCTTTGATAAGTTATTGACAAGAGAGTGGAGAGGGCTGTTTGATCAATCAGTGACTTTTTGAATTTTTTTGCGCAGTAACTTCAAATGCACTACTGATCCCGTCAATGCCATCTATGAGTAGACTTCTGTTAAATTTTGAGCGAACTTGGTGATTTATTTTGTGTTTGATAGCCATTGAAAGGAGAAAACCTCGTGAATGTTAACGAAATCGAAAAAAGTGAATTTCGTGTGCTGATTGAGCATTATTTTTTGCGTAAAAACCCATCACTGAAACCAAGGAAAGGCTTGATAAATACTATGGGAACTCTGCACCATCAATTTGAATGGTTAAGAAGTGGCCACATTTTTGCTGTCCTAGCATATATTTTAGACAAATCGTCTTTTTGGCTTGAAAATTCAACAATTTGTAGAAAATTAAAATATTTGGTCGAAAAATAACTTTTTTGTTAAAAATTCATATTTTTGGTTGAAAACAAGTTATTTTGGTAGAAAATGAAACTATTTAGTTAAAAATTAAACTATGTACTTGAGAATTTAAAAATTTGGTTGAAAATTCTGGTATGCTATTGAAAATTCTTCTCTTTAGGGAGAAAATTAATCATGTGTGTTGAAAATTCATCTTTATGGACCAGGATTCAATTTTTGTGTTACAAATTTGTTTTTTATTGTTGAAATTTATTTTTTTTAAACCCACAATTCAACGATTCAGCTATTTGGTTGAAAATTTATCTTTCTTGATTTGAAAATTAACGTTTCTGAAAAAAATTTATTTTTGCGGGTTTAAAAGTCAACTCTTTTCTAAAATATTCGACTTCTTAGCTTGAAAACTTAACACTTTTTTGTTAAAAATTCTTCTTTGTCGGTAAAAAATTAATCTTCTTTGTTGAAAAATTATCTATTTGGTTAAGGATCTATCTATTTTATTAAACATTTGTCTTTTTCCTTGAATTCAACTGGTTGAAAATTCATGTGTTTTGTTGAAAATACAACTATTGTTATAATTCTACAGTTTTGTAAAAAAACACAGTTGTGTTGAAAATTCGACTTTTGGATAGAAAATTCATCTTTCATCTTAATTCAACTTTTTTGTTGGAAATGCAACTATAGAAGTTGTAAATTCAACTGTCATCTAAAAAATTCGTATTTTTGGCTTGAAAATTCAACTATTTTCTAACAAAATTAAACTATGCTTTTAAAAATTTGACCATTTGGTAGAAAATTTACTTTTCTGTTAAAAAATCATATTTTCGGGTTAAAAATTCAATTGTTTTGTAAATAATTCATCTGTTTGATATCAGAATTAAGCAATTTTGGTAAAAATTCATCCTTATGAATCAAGATTTAATTTTTTTTTCAAATTCGTTTTTTATTGTTGAAATTTCCTTTTTTTCAAAATACAAATTAATGATTCTAGTAATTGGTTGAAAATTTATCTTTCTGGATGTAAAAATTAAAGTTGTAAATGAAAATTAATTTTTTTTGTTTAAAAATCAACTGTATTCTAAAATATTCGACTTTTTGGCTTAAAAACCTAACTTTATTGTTGAAAATTTGTCTTTTTGGGTATAAAATTCAACTGTATTCTAAAAATTCGTATTTTTTACTTGAAATTTTAACTATTTGCTTGAAAATGCAACTATTTTTGGTCAACTTTTAATCTTTTCTGTTTAAAAGTTCTACTATGTGGTTGAAAATAAACCTTCACATATGAAAAATCGAAATATTTTGCTAAGAATTTGTCCTGTTCTGTTAAATTCAACTAGTTGAAAATTCATGTGTTTTGTTAAAAATGCAACCATTGTTTAAAATTCAACATCTTTGTTAAAAATACTGTGGTTTTGTTGAAAATTCGTCCCTTCAGAATGAAAATTTATCTGTTATCTTATTCCAAGATTTTTGTTGAAAATGTAACTTTTCGGGTTGAAAATTCAACTGTCTTGTAAAAAATTCTTATTCTGGTCTTGAGAATGCAACTAATTGGTTAAAAATGCAACTATTTTTGGTTGTATTTTTATGTTTTTTGTTTGAAAATTCCATCCTTTAGCTGAAAATGCATTTTTGTAGGTTAAAAATTAAAATATTTTGTTAAAAATTCCATTATTTTCTTGAGACCTTAATTATTTTGTTGAAGTCATCTTGTTTGATGTAAAATTGAAGTGGTTTTCAAAGGATCGTTTTTTTTTAATAGAAATGGCTCTTTTGTGATAGAAAAGTCTTGGCTAAAAATTCATCTTTTTTGGTTGAAAATTAACTTTTTTGTGAAAAATTCAACTGTATTATAAAGAAATCGTTTTTTCAACTTGAAAATTTAACTATTTGCCTAAATTTTCAATTACTTTGTTAATAATTGGTCTCCTTTCCTCACAAGTTCAACTATTTGGTTTTAATGAAACTTTTTGTTTAGAAATTAATTCTTCTGTTTGATAATTCTATTTTGGTATAAAATATTTTTTTATGGAAAATTCAACTATTTTGTTAAAAATACAATATATTTCTACGGTATATAAAAATATTTGTTATGGAACTCACGGAAAATCCGTACCATCAATAACCTTTTTATAACAAAAAAATCTCCTTAAAAAAAATTAAAAATTATTTATAAACGTTACACGTAGAAGAATTTTATTTTAGGACTATGAACATTGAATGGCAGCTGTCGAACATATTTCTCTATTGAAGCTTCTTGAAGAAACTATTATCTTGTATGAAAAGATATAACACTGTATGTAAAAAATATGTTTCTAAAGCTTCAATTGTTATCTCTAATTCGTGTAACGCATTAAAAATAGCTTCATCATTAAATTCTGCTTATATAAGGAATGGAAGTCCCGCATTATTTTTCACACTTTACTTTCAAAATGTATAAATGGACAATTTTCTTATTAGGTGCCACCAAAATTGCGGGTAAGATTTGCTATTATTTTCTTATTATTTCCAAAATAAAAAAATTACATATGTATAGAAAGGTTACCTATTACCGAAGGGTACGTCCATAAACTACGTTACCAATTTTTTTGGTACTTCCCCCCCCCCCCCCTCCATTGACCACTGTAGTTTTGTCTTAGCCCCCCCCCCCTCAAAAGTTACGTTGCCCAAAATTTTCTAAAAACAGAGCAAATAGGGTGATTTTTTCGAAAATAGGCGAATAATAGTGGAATAATATGTTTGAAATAAGATTAATGTGAATACCATATTGAATTCAAATTAAACCACTTTAAATTCCAAAAATTTCAAGTCGAAATATATTGCATTTTTAATAAAATAGTTCAATTTTTAAGAATAAGAGATTTTCTATCAAATCAGAAACTTCAACCCAAAAAGACGAATTTTTCGGAAGACTGTTCAATTTTCAAAAAAAAAGTTTATTTATAACCACCAAAGATGAATTTTTAATCCAACAAGACAAATTTTGAACAAAACAGTTCAATTTTCGACCAAGAAAAGAGAACTTTATAAAAATAGTTTAATTTTCAACTTACAAAGATGCATTTTCAATCAAATGGTCAAATTTTTATACAAAAAAGATTACAATTCAAACAACAAAAATTACATTTTCAACAAAAAAGTTAATTTTTTACTCGACAAAGTAGACCGCGCTACGCGCTCAGTCATTGTACATCCCTCACATTTTTCCATAAGACTTTAAAAATTATAAGTCAAACCATCGACAACGGAAATTTAATGATTGTGAATTCTCTTTTGTTAAAGCTCCTTCTGCTTTACCAAACACATTTTCATCACGTGTCTCGTGAGAAAAAAAAGTTAAAAAGAAATTTTCAGAACTGATTTAAAAACAATTTTGTTAGTAAACATTTTATTGTACCTTCAGTCTTTTTTCCAAAAATTCAATTTGTTTATTTGTAATATCATTGCTCACGATTGAAAAAAAACTATGCGTCTTGTCAAAAAATGATTAACAACAAATTTGTATCTCGGTTTTGGGTGAACAACTTTTGTTTTATTATTTTTCTTCGTAACTTGTGTGGTTTGTACAAAAATGTTATTTTTCATTTTTAATGTTGTTTCTAACGAATAAAACAAAAACTACGCCTTAAATAAAAAAGTGATTCATTTGCCTTAAAATTTTCATTTTCTTTTGTTTTTTCTGAATGTTTTAAATGCTATAACTCTGATAATTTCTTTTTATCAAAAAAAGTCGTGAGGCTAAATTGTTCTACCTATCAAGTACTATGAAAAACCGCACATATTATTTTTTAAATCTTAAAGAAAATGTTCACAAAAATTTTGAAAATGCTCTAACTTTTTTAATTTCAATCCAAAATAGCCTACACGATACTACAGACTACAGACTGCAGACAAACAGACACCTTTGTGAAAATCGTTTTTTTTTTACTTACAAAAATTGTATCGTCAAATTTTCATTTTAAAATTTAGTTCTCAAGAAAGAATCTAATCTTTAACCAACAAAGACAAGTCTTTAACCAAATGATTGAATCCTGAAACAAAAATATGAATTTTCAACAAACAAGATGAATTTTCTGACACAAAATATGAATTTTCTACCAAATAGTTGAATTTTCAACGTATAGGATAAATGTCTAGCCAAAAATGAAATAATTAACTCTGTATATAAAAACACGACTTTTTAACAAAATAATTAAATTATTGAATCCTTCAGAAAATAGATGGATTTTCAAATTAAAAAAATATTTGTTTTAACCAAAAAGGGATCGTCAAATTTTTAGTTTAAAAGATTAATTCTCAACAAACAAGATTATTTGTCTAACAAAAAAGATAAATTTTCGAAGAACAAAATTAATTTTCTCATTAAAAAGACGAATTTTAAACAAAATACATCAATTTTCTACAATATTGTTGAATTTTCAAGACAAAAGGACGATCTATCTACAAGAGTTGTATTTTCCACCCGAAAATATGATTTCTTAACAAAAAGTTACTTTCAAACCAAGAAGCTTAATTTTGGACAAAAGGATACGAATATTCAAAAATATACATGAATTTTCAATTAAAAAAGATTAATTTTCAACCAAAAATAGAACAGTTTATAAATTTAGTAGTTCTCAACCAAAGAAATATAAATTTTCCACAAAATAGTTAAATTTGCAAGTAAAGAGATGAATTTGAAACTAAAATGATTAATCTTTAAAGAAAGAAAATTGTCAAGAAAATAGTTTAACATTTAATCCAGTGGATGAGTTTTTAACTCAGAAGATTAATTTTTAACGAAAAATTCCATTTTTAACCGAATAGTTTAATTTTCTACCAAATTATAAAATTTTCAAGGCAAAAGGACTAACTTTCTTAAAAACAAATAAAAAAGTTGAATGAACTGTTTTATGAAACAGTTCTATAAACAGTTCTAGGAAACAGTTGAATTTTCGACCCAAAAATAGAATTTTCGACAAAATACATGAATTTTCAACCAGAAAAGATCAGTTTTTAATTAAAACTATTAATTTCATTCAAAAATGGAACAGTTTATAAATTCAATAGTCTAATTTAATTTGTTGCAAAAAATTAATTTTCAACCAAAGAAACAAATTTTTCACAAAATAGTTAAATTTTCAACCAAACAGATGAATTTGAAACTAAAATGATTAATCTTTAAAAAAAAAAGAATTTTCAACAAAAGAATTCAACATATAACCCAAAAGATGATTTTTAAACAGGAAGATTAGTTTTCTAGAAATTAAATATTTAAATTCTTAACCAAAGAGTTGAATTTTCAACCATAAAAATGAATTTGCAACAAAATAATTGAATTCTTAAAAAAATGGGAAGAGGGGCCATATCTGGCAAAAAACTGTATTTTTGTGCGCGGCCCCTAATACGTTGCTTGATAATGAATTTTGGGTTTAATATATAATAAAAGTATTCTGAAATATCTTCAATTTATGGATTTCTCAAATTTCTCTGCTTTAAAACTATGAAATAATGAAAAAAACGCAGTCACAAACTTCCGGCCGATTCCGGCCGATCAACATTTTAGAGAAGCAGTCTCTGATGTAAAGTCTTCAGGTAAAATGAGAATCATAAACAAAGTAATCTAGCATACAAAGTTTATCTCATACTTCCCTTATAATATACAAATCAATAAAAGTTAAATTTAAAAATAATAATATTAAAATGTCAAGACATTTTTAAATTCGGCTCTTGCCTTCAGAGACAAGTTTAAGAATTAATTAAGCAAGCTTTAATATTATATAATAATTTTACGGTGCGCCAGGTCCTTCAGCTAATCTACATTTTGGAGGAAAAATATAGGTTTTTTTAAACTCAATTTTAGTACTATAACTAATATAAATTGAACATTATAATAAATACACTCAACTCCCGATATAAGACTGGTTTCGTGCATGGCTTGCCTTGGTCTTGATTCTGAATCGGGGGAATCCAAACGTAAACAGGCAGGACCCCATGAACCATTTCTGTTGGATTTAGATGCATGACGCAATCTGATGCAACTGTTTGTCACGCTTGCCTGATCAAATCCTCTCTTTCGGCCCCGCGGCTCCTTTCATCACAAAACTGCGGAGGCAATTATTTCTAGGAGCGCCGTAAACCGGGGGGTCTCATATCGGGAGTTGAGTGTATGTTGAAAGGTTTATTAAAAAAAAACGATAATTTCATTGTCACATTTTGCTTTAAGTTTGCTTCATCTGTTTGATGGAACACCTCAAATTTATTACTATGTTTTAGGACTTGGAATTAATGCTGCTAGAGGTCCATTTGGTGGATGGCATATTGGCTTTATTCCTGGTGAGTAATCTAAAAAAATGGTTTTTCCTGAAAAAAAGAATCAAGACGGGAATAATGCGGGCTTCTAAATTGTTTCTTTTGAGAATAAAAAACAATAATATTAATTATACTGGAAATCATTACTACGTATTTTAATACCAATTTCATTTGCTAAATTTGTTTGCATCGAATATATCACTAGGGTGGCTACCCGTCGGATGATTTTAAATTCCCGGTTTTCTCTCGGTCAAGTGTTAATTTTTCCCAGTCAGTTTTGAAGAGTAAAAAAAGATTTGAATGGTTTTAATGATTTCAAACGAATTGTGAAGATTTTAAGAGCTTTCTAAACATTTTAAAAGATTTCTGATTTGGAAAGGGGGAATTTTGAAAAGAATTATAGTTCTGAATTTGGGCAGGAATTTTTAGTTGAATTCCCTTCTTCCAACTCAGAATTAAAATAATTTTCCAAAATTTCCGATCCATGTCAAAAATTCTCTGTTTCAAGTCAAATAATAATATTACATTACAAAAATTCCCTGTCCGAAAGTCTAAATGATCATTTTTTAGGGAAATTCCCTGTTCCAAGTCACAATTACATTAATTTCCAAAAATTTCCTGTTCCAAGTTAGAGTTACATTCATTTACATCATTTCCTATTATAATTTAGAAATATAGTAACTTTATTTCTCTAAAATTTGGAAGAGAAGTGTTCGATATTCTGGTAAATTGTTATTTGCAAAAAACAAGAATCTTACAACTCTAAAAAATTCTGATTTAAAAGGGAATTTTCCAATTCTGACATGTAACAGGGAGTTTTTTTGTAAGTTTCCTTTTTATAAATCAGTAAGAGGAATATTTTCCAAAATTTCTCGTTTCATAACAAAAGTTGCCTGTTCCAAGGCAAAATTATAATTCTTTATGAAATTCCCTATTTGAAAGTAAAAATTATAATTCCGTACTGGAATTTTTTTATATTCAATTCCTTTATTCCCCGTACAAGTTCAGAATTATAATTTTATTAGAAAATTCAGGATACCGAGTCACAATTGAATATACTTCCGAAATTCCCTGTTCCAAGTCAAAATTATATTCATTTAAAAAATGGAATATTATAATTCTGAAGTATAGTACATAATTATCTTTTTCTAAAATTTTTAATCCCCTTCTTCTAAATTAAAATTAAAATTCTTTTTCAAAATTCCTGTTCCATGTCAACAATTCCCTGTTCCAAGTCGAATTACAATTCTTTAGGAAAATTTCCTGTCCCAAAGTGAAAATTATAATCCTTTACGGGAAGTCCCTATCCTAATTTTCAAAATTAGATTTCTTTGATGAAATTCATTGTCCCAAACTCAAACGCAAAATTATAAATCTTTACTAAAATTCCCTGTCCCAAAGTAAAAATTGTAATTCTTTACGGAAATTTTCTATCTCAAAGTCGAAATTATAACTCGTTACTGAAAAATTAATTTAGGGAGAATGTTTAAAAAATTATCAAAAAATTTACTAAATTTTCGACGATGAATCTGAAAGATTTAAGGTAATTTTTTTATTCAGTCGGATTTTTTTAATTTTTGGGAAAAATTGGAATTATTTGAAAAGAAACATCAAGAGGTTTTGAAAAAATAATTTGAATTTTGAAAAGATTCCAAAAATTTAAATCAAAATGCAGATTTTGAAATAAAATGTCAAATATTTTTAAGGTTGTTGAAAAGTTTTAAGATAATAAAATCTTAAGATTCCTAGGAAAATTATTTTTTATTTAAAAAAATAATTCAAAGAGATCATTTAAAAAGATGTATAAACAAAATCTGGAAGATTTTAATGTAATTTTAGTTTAATCTTAGTAAAAATTTGAATAATTTTAAAAGTTATATTCAAGGTTTAGAAGTTTTGAAAAGATTAAAAAATAATTATAAAACGTAGATTTTTTAAGATTTGAACAAAAAAATTTAGAAGATTTTTAAGAATTTTGAAAGGCTTTAAAAGAATAAAAAAATATTCTCAAGATTCCTGAAAAAGAATTTGGAATGATTTTATTACGAAAAATTGATTTTTAAAGAAAATTTCAAACATTTCAAAAGATTTCTAATAATGTCGAAAAAAATGTGAAAGATTTTAAGAAAGTTTTTTTAATTTTGAAAGATTTTTGAAAATTTTACGGATAATTTGAGTCATATTAAAAGATATTTAAGTATTTCAGAAGTTTTGAAGAGATTAACATTATTTTAAAAGTTGAAAAGATTTCCGAAAATGTATCAAATATTTTTTTATTTCTTCTTCTTCTGACTTAAAACAAGAATTTTTTTAAATGCCACTAGACTAATTTGTACCTTTGTAGTCAACAAATTTAAAAAAAAATAAAATATGATTCAGAGGTTTCCGTATTTGAGATTTTCTTTTTTATAGAATTGTTGTTGTTTTTATTTTCTCACGATGTCTTGAAAATGCATGCATACATTTTTATACATATAAAATTATGCGCTTTAATATCACTATCATTGTGAATAATTTAATAAAAAATTTTTAACTCATTTTTAAACCACAACGAAATCTCTCTTACTTGTTTCACTTTCTTCTATTATAAGCATATTTTTTATTTTTGTATTGTATTTCGTAATTTGCACGCCGTATGCCAAATTCTTTTAGAAAAATGTGAAACAAGATAAAATTATTATTATTGAAAAAAAAAATGAAATTCAAAATCTGCATTGAAAAATGTACAATAATGGTCATGTAAAAGGGGATAGTTCTATATGTATAAAGATTTAATACATGCATTTTCAAGATATTGAGAAAGTTGAAATAAAATAAAAAACAATAAAAGAGACAACATTCAAATAGCGGACCTCTAAATTATATCTGATTATGACTTTTTTTAATTCGTTGTCTAAAAAGGTACTACCCTAGTGGATATAAAGAATAGGCTGGGATTGTTTGAAGGATAGAAAAACTTATTTAAAGAAATGTTTGTTTCGGCCTTATGAGACGGTAGTTTATGGGGAAAATTTTTTGTGATTTTTTGTCAACAAATTTTTTTTTTTTTTTTGCTCCACTCATGTTTTTTGTCTCAAAATAAATCTTTGGATTCTCCTCTTTGAAGCCATGAAGGATAAAATGACGTTTCTTTTCTGTTTTCGAGAAATTAGTGGTTGTCTATTCTGCTTCAACCGTCTCTTCCGAAGGAGTTTTACTCTTAAAAACAATAAAAAAAATTAGTGTTTGCTACAGTTTCGATTGTATTTTCCCCACCCTCTTCAGTGATTATAAGCATTTTTTGGAAGAAGTATTATTTGACTTTCCAAAATGAAGGTTAGTATATCCTTTGAAGAAAACAATACTTTACCTTCATTTTCGAAGATCAAATAATGTTCCCAAAAAATCCTATGCTCACTGAAAAGGGCCAAAAAATAATATCTAAACTGTAGTGAACAATATTTTTTGAATATATTTTAAAATAGTAAAACTCCTTTAAAGGAGATGGTTTCCCTGAAACAGAATAACCAAGATTTAATTCTCGAAATAAAAAAAAAAGTGATTTAGTCCTTCACGCTTTAAAAGTGAGAATCCTAAGCTTTAGTTTCAAACTAACCAAAAAATGGGTCAAACTAAAAAAAATTATTTGATTTCGAAAATTGGGGGTCAAATTTTGTATTTTGTTCGAAATAGTTATAACCATTCGATAGAACATACAAAAATCCAACGAAAACATGTGGGTCACATTTTTTTCATTCCATACGAAAGCAGTCAAGTATATACAGGGCTCGGAACTATTCAAGCTTCGATAAATAGTAAAATAGTAACCATAATTTTCTCAAAAAAGTAACCAAAAAGTAACAATTATTTGGCAAAAAAGTAACCAAAAAGAAAGATTTTCTACCAAAATAGACGAAATTTCCACTAAAATTATGAATTTTCAAAAAAAATTAATGCTTAAGAAAGTAGTTCAACTTTGAACCAAATGGTGGAATTTTTCTGACTGAAAAAGATGAATTCTTAACGAAAAACTAATAGTCGATATAATAACCAACAAAATATTTCAATCTAATGTAAAAAGAGACAGTAGAATTCATTACAAAAATACTATTCTTCAACAAAGCAGGTTCTTTTTCAACCAAATTGTTGAATTTTCTACCAAAACAGCGAAATTTTCAACCCAAAAAGCCGAATTTTCAACAAAATAACAGCATTTCTATCCAAAGAGATGAATTTTCAAATGAAATTATATATTTTTAAACAAAGGGTGATCTACATACAACAAGATTAATTTTCTACCCAAAAAGACGAATTTTCTACTAAAATGATGAATCTTTAACCAAAAAATCAAATTTTAACAAAAATTGTTCAACTTTGAATCGAATTTTCAACCAAAGAAGATACATGTTCATCAAAAAATATAATACATAGTTCGATATTTGAAGAAAAAAAAAATTTAATTTTAAATAAAAAACTAGCAATTCTAGCCAAATTGCAATTTTTATAAGGATTCATAATAATTTAATTGATAGCCTTACAATTTTTACATTTTTCAGAAGTTCCCTAAAAATTTACATGATGAAAAGTGACGTGTTTTGAAACTTTCAAAGTGAAAGTTTCCTAATGAATATTTTAACGGCACATTTATAATGGAACCTGATAGGAGAGTGCACTTACATGCGTTTTTAAATTAATATGAATAATGAATTAATTAATTTCGTCATTTCGGGCAAAAAATGTAACCAAAAGTAACCTTTTCGTAATATAAGTAATTTTTTAGTAACCGCGCATCAAAAAGTATCTAAGTTGCTAAAAAGTAACATGTTTCGAGCCCTGAGTATATCCAAAAAAGAGCCTGTCCTCCATAGGACTACACTTTGCCCAAGTTTTAGTCCGATTGATTTTTTGGGTACACTTTGGAAAAATGCCCCATTTTCTCATCGATTTCTCAGAGCATGAGATAATAAGAAACAATCACAAGTGGTTTTAATTTTCGGCGTTTTATAATACTTTTAAATGAACCTTGATATGTTAGGAACAGGTTTTGGTGTGGGATCAAATTTGGGGACTGGAGTTGGAATAAGTACCAGAGCTGATTCGGGTACCGGAGCTGAATTGGGGGCCGGAGCTGGATCATTTAGCGGAGCTGAATCAGGTACCGGAGCTGGATCGGGTACCGGAGCTGAATCGGGTACTGGAGCTGGATCGGGTAGCAGAGCTAAATTGGGGGCCGGATCTGGATCGGGTAGCGGAGCTGAATCGGGTACTGGAGCTGAAGCGGGTATTGGATCTGGATTGGGGGCCGGAACTGGATCGGGTACCGAAGCTGAATTGGGGGCCAGAGCTGGACCGGGCAGCGGAGCTGAATCGGGTACCAGCATTGAATCGGCTACCGGGGCTGAATCGGGTACCAGAACTGAATCGGGTACAGGAGCTGAATCAGGTACCGAAGCTGGATCGGGTAGCGAAGCTGAATCGGGTACTAGAGCAGGATTGGCGGCCGGAACTGGATCGGCTACCAGAACTGAATCGGCTACCGGAGCTGAATCGGGTACCAGAACTGAATCGGCTACCGGAGCTGAATCGGGTACAGGAGCTGGATCGGGTAGCGGAGCTCAATCGGGTACTAGAGCAGGATTGGGGGCCGGAACTGGATCAGGTACCAGAACTGAATCGGCTATCGTAGCTGAATCGGTTACAGGAGCTGGATCGGGTCGCGGAGCTGGGTCTGGTAGCGGAGCTGAATCGGGGGCCGGAACTGGATCGAGTAGCAGAGCAGAAACGGGTCCCGGAGCTGAATTGGAGGCCGGAGCTGGATCAGGGGCTGGAACTAGATTTGGAACCGGAGCTGAAAACGGTACTGGAGCTGGATTGGGTGCCGGAGCTGGAAGCACAAATGGAAGAGCAGGTGGATATTGATAAAGAAACAAACAAAAAATCAAAAATATATTATTTAAATTAATTTTCTTCAATAAAATCTGGAATAAAAATTCATGTAAATGAAGTATAAGAGATTTAAGACAAATGCGTCATTCAGATGTAAGATTTTCCCTTATGTCGAATATTAAATTTTGGTCTTACGAATCCGCACTGGCAGGATGTTGCATAATTTCTGATGCACTATTTTGAACAGAAATAAAATACGGAATTACATTGAAAAAAGCGTGGACTACATTGAAGTGATCAATGAAATTCAGTCGAGATAAAATATCAATATTGTAATGAGGAGCATTTTGCGGGTACATGGCTATTTCTGGACATCCAACACAAACCTTTTTGAATTGCTAATATCTGTGATTTTGAAATTTCTATACTCTTTTTTTTAAAACAGGGGCTTACCAAGATTCAGGACATTGTCCTTGAAAAAGTTTCCTCCTACGAAATTAAGAAAAATGTACAAGAGATATATATAATAAGAGGTCTACAAACTAGACCAGAATTTTGAGGAGGGCTAAACTATTTAACCAAGTTTTATTTCAAAACTTCGCTTCTCAAGTAAGAGACAATGATATTTAGGATTGTTTATCGTAGAACGGTTTAATTGATTTGTAAAATCTATTACTGTGAAATATCATTGCAATAATTTACATTTTTTTAAACAAATATTTGAAATCAATTTCACTAGAGGTAGATTTCACGCCAGACTCTCACAAACCGATTTTTTTAAACTTTGGCTCCTTATTTCTTCAGTGGAGAATATATTGATTCCCAAAGATTTCACTTCAGAAAAACTTGTTTCAAAAAGTTATTGGACTTTTTCTATTTTGGACACATTTTGAGTCTTTAAAAAACGAATTGCCCTAGTTCACAAAAAGACTTTACAGCTTACCTCGGTGTCAATCCAATTAACTAGATTTTTTTTCTATTCTAGAAAACCCCGGTCCCATTAAATGACAAAAAACTTAGATATTTTTAAAAACCTAATTCCAAAAAAATTCCTATGCTAATAATCAAACCATCGGTTTTATTATTTATTTTATAGATTTTCAGTATTCTCATTAATTGAGGGACATTTAAATTATTCTACAACTACACCGATACAAATTACTTTTTTATTCTATCAGGTTATTTATTAAACATTTATATTGTGTGAAAATAAGCAAAAACATTTATTTTATAATTCACCATCGAGTGGAATAACCGTGTTTCTGTTCTCCAAACAGTTTTTTCTAGTGAGCAGTAATAAAAAATGAGTGATTAAAAAAAATGGTTCCATTAAGAATTTTTGGAAATTATGCAAAAAAGGTTATTTGGATTGAGTTAAATGCACACTTTTTTGGAACAAAATGAATATGTCGAATCGGAAATTTCTTCAGATTGAATTAAAAAAAACATGCTATCATTTTTCTTACATGGAAAAAGATGTTTTGTTTTTTAAAGCGTTATAAAATTGTAAAAAAAAACCTCCAAAATCTTAACATTACAAAGCCACGAAAAAATTCTTCGATTCGAACTGGAAAAAATTTAACAGTCAACTTATTTAAAAATAAAATATGCTTCTTTCAAAAAATTCTAAATTGAACAAAATTTTTCTTTAAATTTCTTCACTAGCAAAAATTGCGCATACAACCAATTTTCCATAATGTTTTGAAAAATAGGAAGTTTTTTAAGTTTTAAAATTCAAAAACCAAACAGAAGATATTAAGGGTCGACTGAAAAATCTCAAAAATAAAAATTCCCAAAAAAGAAAATATTTTAAATGAAAGATTCCCGAGTTTAGAAAAAGTATTAAAATTAACAAAATGGCGGGAGTTTTTCTGAAAAAATCAAAAGTCGATTTTCTCAACAAAAAAAAACACCTTTATATTTTGGCCAATTTTTATATTTCAATTTGTACTTTGCTAACAAAGATAATGTAAGTTTTATGCAGGCTAAATAATTTTTGTGGACAGGAGAATTTTTTTTCATACAATCGAATTTTCTACTTTTTCTCGCAAACAATGACAGATAGGTAAAAATGTAAGGATAAAAGTTCGCACGTCTAAAAACGTTATACGAAAAATACCTCTTGTTCTTTTGCGACATCTTTTATCGTTTACGAAAAAAATTAAAAAAAAAAAAATTTTTAGACAAAAAAATTCTCCCGGCCTCAAAAATGGTTCAGCCCACATAAAGCTGACAGGATGCCTTCCTTCTATTAGCAGAAGCTTTTCAAAAATATTTGGAAGAATAGAAAAGGTGGAGTTTTCCCGAAAATATGTTTTTCATGTTTTCAAAATTTGAAATTTCCTCTAAAAAACAACATATTTCGTCCCTGCGAAATTTTGCGACATCAAGTGTAGAACCTGTCTGATTTGAAATGAATTCGATCCAACGAATTTTCAAATTCGGCAATATTAAAAACTGTCGGGAATTTTGTTTTTTGAGATTTTTCAGTTATCTTAACCAATTTCAATTTTTTTTTCACTTTTTACGCATGCCTACCAATAATTTTGCTTCTCTGGGCCCAATCAATTGAATTAAGTTTAGCATTTTCATTTTCATAAAACAAAAATTCTATAAAATGAATTATGAAACCGATATAATCAATTAAAAAATTTATTTTGCAATAGGAAGATTTTAAAAACTAATTTTTGTGACTTTTGTGAATTTTTTTGAAAGAATGTATAGCACATAGGTTCTATTATTTTGTCTCTAGAATGAATTATTCAATTGGAACCTCAAAATTTTGATTTTTCGGGGGTTTTAGAATAAGAAAAAGGAATTTCAGTTTTTTAGACTGAAAACAAGCTTAGTAGTACAGCCTTAAGTGAACTTGTGAATATTTTTAACATAAAATTGAAATATTCCAGTTTATGGTACAAAATTGATCTTCTTGAATTGGAAGTTCGACTTTTTTGTTTAAAAATTCATCTTTTTTGGTAGAAAATGCAACTGTTTTATTTAAATTAAGGGTCCGGATCATGCCAACCCCGAGCAGGTCACATTGCGGCAAGTCACATTGCGGCATCTCACATTCAAAAAATTTATATGAACCCTGAATCTATGGTTTTTCCATTTCCAAACTGCGTTTTCTGCTTATATAGCCATATAGGAAAGTGGTTCCTGAGTACGCCAAACGTTTATTTACGTCCAAGTTGTTATTAAAGTATGCACCAAAAAAGCAATTGTTCGAGGATTTTGGTACAAAGTGGTTTAATTAAATATTTATGAAGAATGTTTTATCGTTTGATATGTATTCAAAACATAGTATCTAACCTATATATGAGGTATTCAAAATTTAATTTCTTTTACTTAGCGGGCTCTAGCTCCTAATCTAAGTAAGATTAAATTATTTTAATGTTGAATTCTAGATGATGGATACACAAGCCAGTCAACATCACGTTCGATGCCTCTTGACGATGATCTTGAGCAAGATGAGAATCAAACTAAAAGTTTGGAGAACCCTCCAGATAATAGTAAAGCAGTTTTAGATGATCAAGTGATGAACGTCATGAAACAAGGTCCACTAAATGATGAGCAAACACATTTTAATAAAAAATACCCATCACCAGAAAATTTCTTGCCTATCGTGCCTCCAAAATTAAATCCGGAAGTAAAATTGGATATGCCGGAATCAGTTAGTAAAAGCGATACTCGCATAATTTCCAAACAACCGAAGACTACAGCTTGCCTATCAGCCATTAGAAAAGCATTATCAATTATTTTGGAAAGGGAAAATACTACAGAGGATCTATCAATTTTAGAATGTTTAAGCGAAGCAAGAAGATTGTTGGCCGACATTCCGCATGATGAATCAACTTTTCGCAAAAGTCTTATGTTATCGAATCTCGAGACTAGTGCGAAGGAAACTTTGAACTCGACGATAGCAGAAGAATTTTTGTTTAGCACAAAATTGAATGATTTTTTGAAATCTACAGAAGCAATCGAGAGTACCTCCACGGAATCCTCCAGTCAGTCTTCAAATTCAAAAAGCTCGACGTCCCCGCCCCGTCATTATCAACACAAGTATCATGTGATGCCAGGCTGGCGCTGGCAGAGACGTCATCAAGGATTTCGGCCGTACAGCAGATTTTATCCAACAAGGGATGATGAGTAGAAGCGGAGGCACTATTACTAAATTTTGTAAGTCAATTAGCAGGGAGACTTAGTCTCTTTAGTCAAAATTAGTTGAAAATACATTAGATGAAAAATTTGGTCATTGCTTGAAGGTTATAAAATACATTTTTAAGAAAATCTTTTCAAAATCTTGAACCGCAAGAAAGAAAGTGGTCTAACGATGAGAAATAAAAAAGTTCTGACCAAATTTTCAAACGAGTTCATAAAAGGGTCATAAAAAAATGTAAAGAAAGTTCATATCAATGTATATCAGATATTCTTTAAGTTCCAAAAGCAAATGGAACGTCTAGTATCATATTAAATTTGAAAAATCTTGACAATTTTATTTCTGCAACTTACTTCAAATAGTCGAAGATGGCAGAATTGTTACTAGATTAATACCCTTATTTTGCTTTATGGCATCGTTAGATCTTAAATCTTATATCAAATTATATGCCTTCTTTCGGATTAAATACTGCTTTTTATGTATTTACAAAAATATTCCAACAACATTCCAAAAACATTTATTTTATAATTCACCATCGAGTGGAATAACCGTGTTTCTGTTCTCCAAACAGTTTTTTCTAGTGAGCAGTAATAAAAAATGAGTGATTAAAAAAAAAAAAAATAAATAAAATAAATAAAATATAAATATATAAATATTACGACAATTAGGTTATTTATCTGTTATATACTTAGATATATAATCATATATATTTCAAAGAAAATGTTCGTTGGATTATCAGAATCTGGAAAACAGGGTTTAAGAAACACGTAAAAAATTGAAAATTAAACCAAAATCAAAATTCGGGAATTCGCCAAAATCTTTGTTTTTTTAACTTCTTGCTGTCCAGCGGTTAACTATAGATGGGCTTATAAAAAGTCATGTGAAAGGAAAAAATACTTGGCTCTTGAAGCGAATATGAATAATTATAAATGCGGAAAATGATTACTTTTAAAAATATACTATGAAGCTCACGTGGTGGAAACATGTGGGTTTACATTTATCAAAATCAATCAGAGAGGCTAATTATGATTTCAAAATTTATAGAGATATGTCACTGAGAGGTTGAGAAGCTTTCTGTAATGACAGGAGAGTAAATGGCCATTGGAAAGATGACGAAGACTGCAGACATATAAATTATTTAGAATTTTCAGCTGTATTTTTCAGTCTCAAATGTTTCGGGAACCATGTTAAAGATTGTCAATTTTCATTACTGATTGATAACACCATAGTAACTTCGTATATTAACCAAAAGGGTGGAGTTCGATGTAAAACTTTAAATAAAGATTTTTGCATCATATATCGCTTCAGAAGAAAACATAGAAGCTGACTCAGAATCTAGACTCAAAGAGTCTACTTCTGAGATAGAATTATCTGAAGATCTGAGTAAATGCTAAATGTGAAAAGTTTGTATCTTGGAAAAAGGATTCAGAATCGATAGCTATTGATGCATATACTACTACAAGAAAACATTATTTTTCTACGTTTCTACCCTATTCTATTGCTTTAAAAACCCTACAAAACATAAGATCAGAAAAAGATACTGCATCATCGTGGTGCTAGAATGGGTGCATTTCCCTTGGTACCTCTTATTTCGCGCAATGTTTCAGATCCCTTATTATATAAAGCTAAAGACAGTATTCATTTTGCTAATAGGGATCAAGACGTTTTTTGGGACAAGATTATCCTAGTGGTCGGAATCTTATCAGTGAATCGTTTAAATTACGAGGTACGCCAGATGCGTCGATAGAATTTACAATTGAATCATGAAGAGTTTCATCATTCTAACAATACGAAACATGTGTGAAAAATGGTGGAATTGTTTGAAAAGTAGTACCGAGATTAGTCAAGGGTTTTTCAAAGTTAAGACCTTCAATGTCAAAATACAATTTCACTTGAGATCCAAACATTGTATTGGATTATCTATCTTCGTTATCAGATAATGAAGCGATACCTGTCCAAATAGTAGCTAATAAGCTTATTTGTTTATGTCTTAATTAATGGACATTGAACATGAACTTTTTTGCTTATAAAATCTGTAAATATCTAGGTTCACGAAGATTCGATAGTAATCAGAATATCGGATAGTGTTAAGACATCAGGTCCAATTAGGAAACAACCTGTTTCAAAATCATCTTTTTTCTCTATGAATTTGAAAACCTGTACAGCAACTGCGCTCGAGTGTTACCTTTGCTGAACTGAAGATTAGTGAAACGATTAACCTTCACTGTTCATTTCTAGCCAACGTAAAACATTGCGTAAAATAGCGGTTGGACAGAAAATTCAGAAAACTTTTACAAAGTTTTATGATTCGCAAATTATTAAAGGTAAGAGTTTGTTTGATAATGCTATTTCCAATAGCTGAATACCTACCAATTTCTCCTATATTATCAGAACTGGAAGACTGTTGATCTTTATTTTATATAATTAAATTGGGACTCCATATTACTGTATTGTGAACAATAAACAGTTCTGAAACTGTAGAAGATGATTTATCAATCATTTTTATATTACTTTGGTAACATGCTTTAAACATCTACTTGTTGATCATGAGAAAGAGGCGCGTAACCCAATTAGATAAGTAAACGATGTTACTTGTAAGTGAAGTTTTATCCAGATTGCCACCTCTAACAACTTTCCCATTGTCAAGAACAACTCTTGAGGCCCAAAGTATGTCACGGCAAAGCTTTAAACTCTAATGAAATGACAAGCCTTCATCTTATATACTTTTTTATTTTTAAATCTTTCAAAATTTTGGAAATTCAGCAGGAATGAGAAGGACTACATTGATGACTTCCGAAGAGGCACTTCATGAAATTAGGATAGAACTTCACTCACAAGTTAATTTGATTTTCTAGTCTTTAAAATTGTAAGCCCTGCTAGAGTTGGTTACAAAATACTTTTGTTTTGAATGTCAACCCGAAAAACTGAACTATCTGGAGTTGGTTTAAATGATAAAAAGAAGTTAAGAACGATGGAAAGTTTAACCGACTGAACGTTTCTACAGGTTAAATGTCTAATTGGTTAAAAGTAGAAATTATACTAAATTTTTTAACGTATAACCGGTCAAACGTGGAGCACAAATTAGACCCAGAATTTATATAAATTGATATAGTTGTTTCTTCAATAAGAAAGAGTTGAATTTGTGCTTTATTAAGTCAATGGTCTTTAATTTCCTTATCAAAATCCACGCATCCTATCTTCAGACTGATTTAAACATCTTTTAATATCCGGGGATACGCCTATAATTGGAAATAATCACTAATATTACAGAATCATTGTGTTATCTTTTTCGCCTTACGTACAAATTTCATCGGAAATTTTACGAAATTATTAGCAAGGTTTCATAATTTCAGACACAAGACCATGGCTAACATTGGGGTCGTGCATAAGTTACACAATTTTTTTTTATTGTAAAGGTGGTTTAACGATTTTTGTATGTTGTCTTAGATGGGGGGAGGTACATAGTCAAACCTATATCTCAAGTAAGATATTAGTTTACAAGTCTGTAAATCATTAAAAAACAAAATTGAAACAGATTTTATTGTTAACAGTTTTTGTCAGCGTAATCTAACTGCTTAACTGTAGTGCCTAGATCATTGAATTCAAACAAAATTTATGTTACATTATTGATCATTTCAACAGTATTATTTGTAATTTATCTGATAATATTGGTAGTACCTAGTAATATTAGTATTATTATTACATATAATAATCATAAATTCACGAAATATAATAAATAAGATTTGATCCGACCCCTCCCCCTAAAAAAAATTACCAAGATTTTATAAACTTAGGAAATAAAATTTATGAGAAATATTATTCTTTAGTATATAAATTATCAAAATTTATATTCATTTATCACGGGGTTCACAGTCATCCTTTTTGATTGAAAATTCAATTGTTTTGTCGAAAATTTGTCTTTTTCACTTGAAAATTTAACAATTTGATTGATTTTTTTTGTTTGAAAATTCATCAAATTTTAACTGAAAATTACACTATTCTATTTTTGGATGAAAATTTATCTTTTTTAGTTGAAAATTCATGTATTTTGTTGAAAACTGAACTTTTTTGGTAAAAAATCAATTCGTTTGGCTAAGAATTGAACTATTTGGTTGAAAATTCATGTATTTTGTTGAAAATTCAACTTTTTTTGTAGAAAATCCATTTTTTGGTTAAAAATGCAACTGTTTGGTTAAAAGTTCAACTCATTGGTTGAAAGCTGAACTACGGTCTACAAAATTCATTTTTCGGTTAAAGATTCATAATTTTAGTTAAAAATTCATCTCTTTGGTTGAAAATTGTACTACTTTTTTCGGAAATTCATTTTTTGTTTTTAAATAATTGTGTTTAACCCAAAATTGAACTATTTGCTTGAAAGTTCACCTATTTTGTTTAAAATGAACATTTTTATTGAAAGTTGAATTTATTTTAGAAAATTTAAACACTTGGTGGAAAATTGAACTGTTTTCGAAAAAATTCAATTTTTTAAATTGAAAATTCATATTTTTAATGAAAATTGACCCATTTCATCTTGCATTAAAAATTGTTCTTTTTTAGTATCAAAATATTAGTATCTTTTCGGTGAAAAATTCATCTTCTTGTTTTGAAAAATCAACTAATTTTTAGATTGAAATCCAACTGTTTTTGATTTAAAGTGATACTCTTTTCTTAATTAAAATACCATTAAATTTTTGAAAGCTGAACTACGGTCATCAAACTTCATTTTTTGGTTCAAGATTCATAATTTTAGTTAAAAATTCATCTCTGTGGTAGATAATTGGAAAATTTTTTTTGAAAATTTGTTTTTCAATTTTAAATCATTTTTTTAATCTGAAAATTCAACTATTTGCTTAAAAGTTCAACTGTTTCGTTTAAAATGAACTGTTTTGTTAAAAATTCAAATTTTTTCAGAAAATTTAACTACTTGGTAGAAAATTGAACTGTTTTCTGAAAAATTCGTTTTCAAAATTGAACATTCATTTTTTTAATGAAAATTTACCAATTCCATCTTAGACTAAAATTTGTTCTCTTTTAGTCTCAGAACCATACTATGCAGTAGAAAATTGATCAAATTTGTTAAAAATTCAACTATTGGTTAGAAATTTATGTTTTTTGTCGAAAATTCGTCCTCTTTGGTGAGAAATTCATCCTCTTGTTTTGAAAAATCAACTATTTGAGTAAGATTTTACGTATTTTGTTGAGAAATCATATTCGTTAGCAGAAAATAAATCTTTTTGATTGAAAATTCAGTTATCTGGTTAAAAATTCAACTGTTTTGTAGAAATCTCGTTTTTTTCGCTTAAAAATTCAACATTTTTTATGGAATTTTTCTCTTTATTGTACAGAAAAATCTTTCTTGGTTGACAACAAAACTTTCTTCTTTTGATTTTTAGTTTGAAATTCAACTGTTTTTTATTTAAAGTGATACCCTTTTCATCTCTTTGTATAAAAATTAAACTATTTTTTTTCAATTAATTTTTTGGTTTTTATTCATTTTTTTAATCTGAAAATCGAACTATTTGCTTGAAAGTTCAATTCTTTCATTTAAAATGAACTGTTTTGTTGAAAATTAAATTTTTTGTTAGAAAATTTAACTACTTGGTAGAAAACTGAACTGTTTTCTGAAAAATTCGTTTTTGAAATTGAGCATTCGTTTTTTTTTAATGAAAATTTACCAATTTCATCTTAGACTAAAAATTGTTCTTGTTTAGTTCCAAAATTATACCATGCAGTAGAAAATTGATCAAATTTGTTAAAAATTCAACTATTTGGTTAGAAATTTATGTTTTTCGTCGAAAATTCGTCCTTTTTGGTGAAAAATTCATCTTCTTGTTTTGAAAAATCAAGTATTTGGCTAAAATAATTCGTATTTTTTTGAGAATTCATCTTCGTTAGCAGAAAGTAAATATTTTTGATTAAAAATTCAGTAATCTGTTTAAAAATTCTGCTATTTTGTAGAAATCTCGTCTTTTTGGCTTGAAAATTCATCATTTTGGATTGAATTTTTTCTCTTCATCAACTGAAGAATCTTTCTTAATGGAAAATTCAGCTTTATTGTTTTGTTTTTTAGTTTGAAATTCAACTGTTTTGGATTTAAAGTGACACTCTTTTCTTGGTTAAAATATCCACTGTTACATTTTTTGTTGATTATACATTTTTTTTGCTCAATATATCAGTAATTTTTTACAACCCCCCTCCCCCCCTCTTTCATCGTCTTACCTTACTTTTTGGATGATCCCTGAAGCATTCTAAATTTAAGAATTGAAGAAATATTCCCTTTATTGGTGTTATTTTTACTTTTAATAAGCGTAACACATAATGTACAAGAATAATACAGAAAAATAAACGGTCACACTCGTTTTAATCGTTGTATACGACGCGATTTTTTTCACTTATAAACCAGACACGAATCATGCACAACTATATTATTAGTTAACGTAAATTATTTATATGTTGTATGGCACGAGACAATTATCATAGAAGTAGCGTATCACAAAAACACGCGAGATTACCCCTTAACATATAATTAAGGCCTAGGAAACTTCAATCTTAAATAACTATTCTACTGTAATTTACTTCAATTAATAATAAACGTTAACAATTTTCTCCCAAAAACGATTTTCAAAATTTAAATCACCGTTCAATCACAAAAGTGTGATTACAATTTTTTTCATTATAATTAAATTCATATGCAAATTTTATCGAGGGGTTAGTTCAATTTTTCGTAAATTTGTAACTAGTAATTATTCTATTAGATACTTTAAAAATGGGTTTGAAAAAAATAATACTGGAAAATATACATGATAAAATTAAAAGATACAAAAAGATTAGAATTATTGGGAGAAAAATATATTATGATCAAGCAAAATTTAATATATCCCTGCGTATTTTCATTATTAGCTCTAAATTATCATTATCTAACGTTAAGTTTTCCGGTGCCAGTATGTTCATTCTGAAACAAAAATTCATTTTTTAAGAAGAATAAGGCAATTCCTAACAAGTTTCCATACGCTTAAGGAAGACGGTATTGATCGGATATTTTTACATTTTATCAACAAAATTGTCTCAGTGATTGAAATAGAATAAAAGATATAAAACATAAAATTACTTCGCAAATTAATGTAAAGACTAGTGCAACCTTTATAAAAAGGTGAAAATCTGGTTTCTTCTACGGCTCGAGTTTTCGTTTTTTACATTTTTCTATTTCCTACAAATTTTGCTATACAAAATTTCCAGTCGGCTATACAGGAAATCCTTTATGTAAAATATTAACTTCCTTTTTGGCAAGCATCAATGAACTGTTTTTCAAAATCTACTGTGATATGTCCTATGAGCTACATCCAAGTTTTATGAACTCTTTCTTTTTCACTTAATTAAGGTGAATATAATTTTTATTAGCTCTTAGTTATGGAAAGTGCATTACATTTTTTTAAATTATATTTTAACTTTTAACTAAATAAGAAAATTATATCATATAATGAAGCATTAAGAACGTAAGGATTTTCTCTATAATTACGATAAAATTTGGGTTTCTCATAAATTCATACCGCAATTTTTAAAATGTCTTTTCTGATTCAAAAAGGAAGCTAAATAACATCCAATGTGTGTAAGATAAGTCTAGAAGTACACTCAATTCAGATGATACAAATTTTTTCATTTTAAAAATTTATAAGTTCTACAGGTCTGAAAATTACGAATAATTTATTAATATTAGTAGGCGACGATCATTGACTCGATTAACTTCAGCTTAACTGAAATTCATTTTCATATTTCACTTTGCGAAGTGTTTTTAAACTTCCCTTGCACAATGAATAATTCAACATTAAATACCTTAGCTTTCAAATTCTACATTGATGAATACAATCGAAACATTGGCTTATAAATAAATTAATTAAAAGTAAGACGTGACAAAATTTTTAAAAATTATACAGAATTTTTTCCAATAAAACGGCACACTTCATAGCACTGCGTCACGGGTTCATTGCACATTACCTATCACAGTAATTTTATATTTATAGTGAAAATAAAAATCTGTTAAAAGGAAATTGCTCTTTCAAAATATAAATCAGAATTGTGGAAGAATTGAAAAAAATCTTGAGGTATTAAAAGTAATTGTACATATGGTTTTCCTTTTTTCCTCTATGATGATTCAAAGCTTTTTATAAATATAAATTTATTATTTATAAGACATTTAATTAGAATTGTGTGAACACTGATTAAAGTTAGTACATAATTTAAATAATACTTTTCTCACGGAATTTTAGTATTAAAAAAATAGAAAATACCATAAAAATCCTTTGACTTAAAAAGTAGTCAGCAGTTACTTTTTTAAACTTTAATTTAAGTAAATTTATGTTGACCTTGATGAAAAAATTGTATTTTCCAAGATTTTATTTTGTCACGGAAGAGAGCAACTTAAATTTACAATTTAAAGTAGTAAGTTAAATACTTTGAGAAGCTTAAAAACTATCCTGCCTGCAGAAATTTACACTCACATGTGAGTTTCTCCTGGTTCAACATTTTTTTTAAGAACAATTAATAAATCAGTGATTCGAGTACAAAGTTATAATCTTATAATGGAAGAAAATGAGATTTTATTTTCAACTTTCTAATCGATATGCTGATTGGCGAAAAAAACTATTCGACTATATCTTCCCTCTGATCCCTTTTTTGGAACTTGATCAGTCTTAGTCTCCTGCCTATTTTTATCATTCAAGTAAAATATGTTTCTTTTTAGATAAAGTTCTTAAAATATAAAAAAGTAGTGTTTTGTGTTATCGGTTAGACGATAAAAAAATTGAAATAATTTCTATATTTTGCCGATTTAACATTTGAACTGTAGAAAAGATCATCTCGTTAAATAGTTGCATTTTTAACTAAAAAAGATGGATTTTCAAACCAAAAAGACGACATTTCAACTGAAAAAGGTCACTTTCCTACAAAAACTGAAATAGGTAAAGTTTCAGTTTCATTAAAAAAAGTTCATTTTAAACAAAACAAAAAATCGAATTTTTAACAAACTAGTTGAATTTTCATCCGAAGAAATGAATCTCAACAAAAAAAAATTGTTTTTCATAAAGTAGCACAACTTTAAACCAAGTATTTGAATTTTCAAGTCAAACAAAAATAACTTTTACCCAAATATGAAATAGTTATATTTTCAAACAAAGAGATTAATTTTCATCAAGGAGGTAGAAATTTTCAACGAAAGAGATGAAACTACAACTGTAATGATGAATCTTCAACAACAAAATTATTTTTTATTATAGCAGTTAAGTCTTACACCAAGTAGTTGCATTTTTAACTAAAGAGTAGGAATTTTTATCGAAAAAAGTATCAATTGAATTTTCAATTTGAAAAAATACATTTTTAATATAATACACAAATTTTTCAAAAAAACAGTTTAATTTCCAACTAAAAAATATTATTTTTAATCTAAAAATCGAGCAGTTAAATTTTCAATTAAAAAAATTAATCGTCAATTAAAAAAGAAACAAATTTTCAACAAAATAATAAAATCATCAACCAAAACAGATTAATTTTAATCAAGCAGTTGCAAGTTTAACCGAAAAAGATGAATTTTCAATTTAAAAAGATGAAATTTCAACTAAAAAATATCAGTTTTCTACCAAAACTGAAATATTTTGAATATAGTTTATATTTTCAGTTCGAAAAGTGAATTTTTAACAAACGAAAAACGAATTATCAACAAAATAGTCATAATTTGAACCAAAGAGATGAATCTTCAACTGAAAAATCAATTTTTAACCAAAAATTTAATATTTATATTTCAAAAAAAAAAATTGATTTAAAACAACTAAAATGATGAATCTTCAACCAAAAAATACATTTTTAACAAATCAGCTGAAGTTTCAACCAATTAGTTGAATTTCCAACAAAAAATGTTATAGTTGATATTTCTACCAACAAAAATTTGAATCATAACTCCATAAAAGTTTAATTTAACCAAAAAAAAAACGAATTTTCAACAAAAGAGTGGAATCTTCAACCGGAGTAATTTTCAACTGAACAGTTGCATTTTTAAACAAAAAATATCAAATTTCTACCAAAAAAGTTGAATTCTCAACAAGGAAAGATTTTTCAGTCAAAGAGAAAACAAAATTTCAACCAAATGATTACATTTTCTACAAAACACTTGAAATTTGTACCAAAACAGTTAAATTTTGAAACTAAACAGATGGATTTTCATCAATTTCTACCCAAAGAGATGAATTTACAACCAAGAAACTTTTCTCAGTCGAAATAAAAAAAAAAATTCCACAAAAATGTTGAATTTTCAACAACAAAAAAGTACATTTTAAACCAAGTAGTTTAAGTTTCAATCAAATAATAAAACTTTGAACCAAAAAAATATAAATTATCAATTAAAAATATAATAGTAGATTATTCAAGCAAAAAGCATTAGTTGAACAAAAAATAGTTGGATTTAAGTGGAAAAACGAAAAAGGAAAAAGGAGTCTAATAATGGAAAGACTGTGAAGCCTGCGACAAATAAATACGAATTTTCATAATTCATAGACTGAAGAATAATAGTTTAAATAAGAACTGAATTTATTTTCTAATAATTTGTCAATATTAGCTTAAAAAACTGAAAATTTTGCTTATAAAATAAAATTAATTTTCCACTGCATTTTACTGCAATATTTTACGCTTCAAACTGAAGTTAGCTTAAATAAAAAAAAGAAGTTAAAACCGATTGAAAGTTCAACGGAATGTACTTTTCTACCGGTTGAATGTCTGAAAGTTTAAACTTAGAAATTATTCTGTTTAAACTTTTAACCGGTCAAGCGCGGAGCACTATAAAAAACGAGTTTTAAGTATAAAAAATCTGTTTTTAAATTTGTTCTCAGAGGTAGAAAATTAGAGATTATTCACCAATGGAATATTATAATTTATAAAAGTAAAAAATATGAAGGAGCTCAAAAACTCCCACAATTATTGTTGTCACAGTTTATATAAATGCGTAGAAAAAATAATAGTATCCTCCAGAATTTTATAAAAATAAGAAACGAAATTTGATTTTAAAAATTGATTTTAAAATCATTTTTAGTTTAAACCAGAAGAAACCATCATGAAAACGAGATGCACCTTAATTGGATACAAATTCTATGATATATTAATTGTTATAATATAATAATACGATTAAATTACAATTAACGTTAATCGATAGCAGTAGTCTTAAATTCTATAGTGCCCTGTGACAAATGAGTGCTGGCACACAACCTGGACTTTTCATATTCGAGATTCACTCATGAAAAAGCTCTAATTTCCATTTTTCTTTTTTCTTCTCTTTTTGAAAATAATAATATTACAGGCACACTTTCATTCTTTTTACACCGTGGACGACCGGTGCTACATTCTTAACAACTACCATTGTACAGGCCGAAAAATCTGAGTCAAATTCAGATTGAAACTCCTGTTGCAGGAAATGACTTAATACATTTTAAAAGCCCTTTTTGGCTCAATTTTTCTTCTGAGAAAAAAGTTTGTTTTTAGAAATCGGGCAAAATTTATTACCACACTTCACATTTGTGAATGGGGTTCATTTTCGAGCCCTTTGGGCAGTTGAATTCGGTGGCGAATTCTGCAAGGTTTGAAAGGGGACCTATCACTCGAAATTTAGCCGGACAGTGGGAATCCTTCTCGATTTGGAGGCCAATTGCCTCGGACGTTACTGCAGAGCACCATACCTGTAAATTAATTATTTTTATATCTTCTGGAATTTCGGAAATTTTTATCAAATTACGTACATCGAGAAATCTTATATCAAGAAATTCTCATTAAACCTGTATCAAATCTTATCCCCAATGAACATGTATCAAGTCTGACCTTCCAGAATTTCGGAAATTTTTATCAAGTTCTATACATTAAGTAATCTTATACTTTTCTGTCAACAGATTCACATTAAACTTTTATCAAATCTGATCCACGCATAACTTATATCAAATTCTATCTTCCAAAATTGCGGAAATTTTTGTCAAATTCTATCCATAGAAAAATCTTACATTTTTCCATCTATAATTTCTCATTAAAACTCTGTGAAATCTTCTTGGCAAAGAACTTGATCGAATCTTGGGAAATTGAATCCGACTCTACCTGTCTTGAAATCTCATACATTTTTTGCAACATGTTCTCATTAACCCTCTATCAAATCTTATCTACACAGAACTTATGTCATATCTTACTTTCTAAAATTTCGAAAACTTCTATAAAATTCTATTCATCCAGAAATCTTATACTTTTCTATCAAACGATTTTCATTAAACCTCCGTCAAGTTTTATCCACACAGAACTTGTATCAAACCAGATCTTTATAAATTTTTGAAATTTCTATTAGATTCTATCCATCGAAAAATCTTATATTTATCCATCAATAATTTCTCATCAAAATTCTAGCAAATCTTATTGGCACAGGACTTGTATCAAATCATATGTTTCGGAAACAAGAATAGTTCTATTCAAATTTATGCATCGAGAAATCTTATACTTTCTGTCAACAGATTCTCACTAAACCTTCATCAAATCTTATTCACACAGAACTTATGTCAAACCCTATCTTCTAAAATTTCGGAAATTTCTATCAAATTCTATCCTATATAAAATCTAATCCGCACAGAAATTTCATCGAAACCTATCTTTCAAAATTTCGGAATCTTCTGTCAAATTCTATTCCTCAGGAAGTCTTCTACTAGTATATCAAATGATCTTCACTAAACATCCATCTAATCTTATCCACACAGTACTTGTATCAAATACTATCTTTTCAAATTTTTTAGATCTCCATCAAATTTTATCCACCTAAAAGTCTTATATCTATCCATCAATAATTTCTCATTAAAATTCTTACAACAATTTTTGGCACAGGACTTGATCAAATTTTGGAAGATTTTTTCTATCTCTATCCGACCTGATATCTTATACCTTTCTATCAAAGCTTTCTATTAAACCTGTATCAAATCTTATCCATACAGAATGTATATCAAATTCCATTTTCTAAAATTTCAGAAACATCTATCAATATATCATCAATATATCATAGAGAAATCTTATACTTTTTTATCAAAAGATTCTCATTGAACATCCAACAAATCTTATACACACTGTTTTTGAATAGGAGAACTTCATGCTGTAATTTTTAATGTAAAACAAATGAATCTGGGTTTCCCCCAGCGGTTTAAATTTAGTACCACTTTTTTTTACCGTGCACACTGAACTTATATCAAATCCTATTTTCCAAAATTTGAGAAATTTCTATTAAACTCTATGCCTGGGAAAATCATATATTTGCCCATCAGTAGTTTCTCGCTAAAATTCTTTCAAATCTTATTGGCGCAGGACTTGTATCAAATGCTATCTTCCAAAATCAGGGATAATGTTATCCAACTATATCCGTGGAGAAATCTTATATTTTTCTGTCAACGACTTCTCATTGAAATTCTATAAAATCTTATCCACGCCACACTTGTATCAAATCCTCCGTAACATATAATCTTGAAATTTTCCATCAAATTCTATCCTTCGAGAAATCTTGTACCTTCATATGAAAATGTTCTCATTGGATAAGATTTGATATAGTTTTAATGACAATATCATTGCACAAAAGTATAATATTTTTCGAGTAGAATTGAATAGAAATTTCACGGGTTCTCGAAATAGGATTTGATAAAAGTCCGGCGCGGATAAGATTTGATAGAGTTTCAACAAAAAACTGTTATATAAAACGTATAAGATTTTATAACGGATAGAATTTGATAGAAATTTTCGAGATTCTGAAACATAGGATTTGATTCAACTATTGTCTGGTTAAGATTTAATAGACTTTCTAATTAAAAATTGTTGATATAAAATTATATGACTTCCTGAAAAATCTTCATTTTGATATGATTTCTATTGGAAAATCATATATGATTTGGTTTTCATACAAAAAAATTCAAATGGACAGGAATTACGGATATATAATGTACGCTGTAAAAACGATGGTACCATTTTAATTGATCATAATTTTTTTAGCGTCCTGTTATAATACCAAATCCTCTTGTTTTGATGCAATCGTTCGTACTATTTTAGTTTGCTAACTTCAGATTGAAAAGTGGTACGTACTAGCGAAATAAAATTATGCACAGGGAGCATTGTTTTTATTGACTGCAACTTCATGCTCAAAAGAAACAGAAAACATTTGAAACAGAAAAAATTTGGTTCTCACTTCGGTCCTGTTTTGATCCAAAAAAGTTGTACTAAAGCGTCGTTTAGTGGCATCAAAATAAAGTGGCATTAAAATAGAGTTACCCGAGACTTTATTTTTGGAGGACTGTTTCAATACCGAAAACTAGCCTTAATATGATACTTTTTTACAGTGTGTAATAGGATTGGATTGAATTTTTATCAAAAAATGTATAGAAATGTATAGAAATTAGTGAAACACTGGCTTCTATCGGTTTGATAGAAATCAATAGCAATTTTATTCAAAATTTTGACAGAAAATTTTAAAGCGGGACACCGTGGGACACTTCCGAAATTGATTGATTATTCATTTGGTAGACTTTCTATTAAAAGAGTTTGATAAAAATATCAATAAAATTCTCAAAAATCATGGATAAAGAAAATGGATTGAAAAGCATGATTTTTTTGAAATCCTATTAAACTTTTTCTACAGGATTGGTAAATATATCTAAAGAACTTTAATTTTATCTGCAATTTTCAATGCAGCTTATAATTTTGAGAATTTGACATGAAATATTTTTCAGTTAGTATAAATTAATTCTTATATTTTCAAATAGTGATAAAGAATGATGAAATTTTTGGTAAGACTCCAACAAATAGTTTGGATAAAATATTAAAATTATTTTGAAACGGATATTTATTTAGACTTAAAAAATTTTTCGTATTTCTTCTCACCTGCGCAAAATTAAGGAAAAATAATTGACGATGCGTCATATTGAGACCAGGTAGTGGCAACTGGTCCTTGTAGCTTTTTGGAGTAGTTATATATGCATGATAAGCTGCTTTTAGGCCTCCATTGTCTGCTATATTTTCACCTGAATAAGAATAAAAAAAGCGTAGGTAAATTTAAATATATCTAATACCCCCATAAGGGACTATCCATATATTACATAACACATTTTTTATTTGGGGGGGGGATCTGTTACATAGAGGGGGGAGGGTAAATTTATACTGTTACATCATATCTGTAACAAATCCACCTCATAGAAAATCCATGTATCCAAAATTACAGTATAACTTTAAAGTTTAGTAATTACAATAGAGTATTGGAAGAACGTTATAAGGACTTCAATCTCGGTATAATTAGAAGAGTATTTTTTCCATCATTCGGTAGAAAATTATCCATCAAAACAAAGTCTTTTTGACCATGTTTGAAATAACAACACCCCAAAAATTTTTTCACATTTTTTATATTTATCGGGCTTTGAACTATTTATTAAATATTACTTTTTCAGAATTGACGACAGATTAAACAGGAAGTAAAAATATCTGAAAACTTTAGTAAAGAAATAAAATCTTCTAAATTGTTGTTGAAAAAATTAAGCCAAGTAATTTTTAATTTGAATTCAAATTTCAATTTTAATTTAAATTGTTATTTTAATTTTAATTTCAATTTTAATTGAATTTCAGTAATCTGGAACGTTTATTTAAATTTATTCCAGCAACTGGAATTAAAAGCAAAGATATAAATGACTGAGTTAATTTGGAATTTTATATCGTAATAGGATGTTCTTAAAAGACATACACTCAGAAAAAAGATTCTTCGATTCGAATAAAATTTCTTTGAATCAAAGAAAAATATTTACTAGCTATCAGGCACAGAGGAGTTTCTTTGATTAAAAGAAATTTCTTTGGTTGCACCGAATTATTTTTTGCTCGAATGAACATTTTTCTTTACTTTAACATGGTTTTCTTCATTTTCTAAAAGTCATTCTTCGTTAAATAGAAAAAATTATGTTAAAGAAACGGTTTCTTTAATTCAAAACAAATATTTGTCTGAGGCATTCGGGAATTCTGAGTCTTTCTGATGTTTTCCATATTCGGCACTGATCCAGTTTGAAGATATTTACAATTGAAAATTCACCAATTTCGAAAATTTATAGTTTAACATTATGAAATTTCTAACATCTTTTTGAAATTGGTCTATCTTGAGGATTTGCGATTGGAGGCTCTTTAATTCTTAATGCATAATTTTAAATGGTGTAATTTTGAATGTTTTTTTCAATAGTTCTATTTTCAATATCAAGAGCCCAGAGTTTTTAATTCTAAATTTTTCAAATTGAAGACATTTTAAATGCAAATCATGAAAAGTAAACAATTTTTAATTGTGGAATTTAAAACTTGAATAATTTTTTATTGTAAAATTGAAAAATAAAAAATTCTTCAATTTCAAAAATTCGCAATTCAAAGTTCCACAATTTTGAAGAGTTGAAATTTAAAATTCTTCAATTCAAAAGATTTGCCATTTAAAACTCTTCGATTTTTAATGTTTATAATTTAGAATGATGTTATTTCAAATGTTTTTTTGATAGTTCAAGACTATAAATTTACAACTGAAAACTCTTCAATTGTAAAGATATATTAATAACAAAATAAGATGTTTAAATAAAAATTCTTAAATATGAATGATTTTTAAGATCAAAATTCAATTATTTTTCATTTTAAACTTTAAAAATTGAAATCTCTCTAATTTTAAATATTCACAATTGAAATTTCTACAATTTTAAAAAGCTGATATTAAAAATTGTTCAATTTTCAAGTAGTATATTTTCAAGGTATATTAATTTGAACGTTTTTTTTCAAATAGTTCAATTTTTTATCATCAAAATTACACAATTTTTAATTTTGCATCCTAAAACTTGCACAATTTTTTATTGTTAACTTTTTTTGTAAATACAGAAATAAAATTATTATCCAATTTTCAAAATTTATACTTTAAAGCTATGGAAGTAGTAAGTTTGAACGTTTTCTTTGTAATAGTTCAATTTTGAAGATTAGGACAAGCGTAGGGCGAGAGGGGAACAACTATTTTGTTACCTTGTGTGATAATAAATCTAAAAAATTAATAATCCAGATAACAATAATAGAAATTCTTTTAAAATCCTAGTAAATATTTTCAACTATACATCGTGAATTGGATGCCCACACTACCCACCAATAAATATTATTAAATACCTAATGTTTGTCTCCCATTGACATGTCGGCCATCAATTTCAAAATCTCCGTACTGCTCAACAAAGCATTCTGTTCTATTTTTGAATTTCGCAATAGTTTCATTATTCCACCATTGATGCAGATTTCCATGTAAATCATATTCCCTGCCTAAAATCAATGAAAATAATGTAAAATACAACCTAATTTATGTCATAAAAACAGAATAAAGTAAATTGATTAATACTTGAAAATTGTTATTACCATTTTAAACCATGTTAACATCCATGAGTCAAAATTGTAATTAATTAAAATTTGATGTTTAACGATCACTTCAGACAAAAATGTTGTTGAAGCACAATAAAAAAATCGGCCTCGCTGGCATTATCGGTTAACGCACTCATGTACAGTGGCGTTCCAGGTTCAAATCTGGGCTGAGAAAGATTTTTTCCTGTTCTTCAAAAAAATTATTTGTCCGAAATAATCGTTAGACATCAAACTTTGATTAAATTATGTCAACTGAGTTATATTACCTTGATCATCGAAAGCATGAGTGAGTTCATGGCCCATGACCACCCCCATCCCCCCAAAATTAAGACTGTTTGGGTTTTCCATATCATAAAATGGACTCTGTAAAATTCCAGCAGGAAAAACTATTTGATTTTTCGTTGGGGTATAATAAGCATTTACAGTAGGGGGTGTCATAATCCAGGTCGTTTTATTCACTGGCTGATCCAATTTTTCTAAACTTTTCTTCAAATTGTACTTGTTAACTCTGATGTTATTCAAGAAATACTCGTTTTCCTTAATCGCCAAATTACGGTAACGCTCGTCTAACTCTTTTGGATTTAAAATGAAATTTGGAAAACCTATCATGTCAGTGATAGCATTGGCCTTTTCTTCAGCTGATTGCCTCGTTTCTGCATCCATCCAATCTAGATTCTTCAAATTCTTCGTAAATGCTCGTCGAATCTCGTTTATCATCATCTCAGCCTGAAACATTTCCAATTTTTTAAATTATTTATTTAACTTAAACTTTATTGTCGTGTGTTAATCTAAAATATAAGAAAAAGAGAAATTAGAATACAAATTAGAATATAAATAGAATATAGTCCAAAGAACCCAGTTGGCTCATCTTTTTCCGAAAAAACGCAAAAATAGACGTAAAATCGACGAAAACAGCGATTTTTCTTGTATATTTTTGCAACAAAAAAAAATGTCTTCATGCCCGGTGAACTAAACAAGCATATCTATATGTTTTTGGGGTCGCTGAATACAAATACAGGGTCCAAATAACCCAGTTGGCTCATATTTGTCCAAAAACCGCAAAATAGACGTAAAATCGACGAAAATAGCGATTTTTCTTGTATATTTTTGCAAAAAAAAAAAATCTTTATGCTCAGTGGACTTTACCAGCATATATATATGTTTTTGGGGTTTCTGAATCCGAATCCGGGGTCCAAATAACCCAGTTAGCTCTTATTTTTCCGAAAAACGCAAAAATAGACGTAAAATCGAACAAAACAAATGACTGTGAACAAACCAAATGACAGATCGCGCTCGAACTTCACGTCAAAACAAATGACTGTGAACAAAACAGATCACAGATCGCACTCGAACTTCACGTCAGTAAAGAGGACATTGGTGCCAAGTTAGCTTCATAAAGGTTGTTGACAATCTCTTTAAGCGGGCTCTTTAATGTGACTGTAGTCAGTGGCTTCCTTATTTTCATTTTTCTATAAACTCTAGACAAGATGGAGAATAAACATTTTTAATTAAATTTTATTCAGAAAAAAGATCTTCTTTCACTCCGCTGGGATTCGAACATTAGGGCAACTGATTTCCGGTCAGGTGCTCTAACCACTAAGCTACTCGAGAGATCAGAGGAAGAATTCTTTTTCCTGAATTAAAATAAAAATAAATAATAAATGATAAAATAAAATAAATAAAAAATTATGTTCAAAATTAAATTGGATTAATTGTAAAATCATATTGTATTTAAAAAGATATTGTGTAAGTAAATGAAGATATTGTAGATAAAAATTATGATTGAGATAATCTCACAAAATTATTCGTTCCACGTCACTTTGACCGTGGAGTAGTGGGGATTTTTTTTATTCGATTGGGGAAATCTTCATTATTCAGAATCAAGAAAAGCCGAAAAATCGATTTTTTTTGTCCTGAGGCTGGTTTCTTCGTTCCACGTCACATATATTAATTACATTGTAAACTGCTCGATATAAAGTCAAAAATGTTGGCAATTTAAAAATCTAATTTCAGACATGAAAAACCAGTTATAGGCCTTTACAAAATTTGTTAACAAAATTATTAATTTTTGCGCATAACATGTTTATGATTTTTCTGCTGTAATAAAACAGTTTGGTAAACTACTTTTTAAAAAATTCATTTTCATGGTTGAAAATTGATCATTTTAGTTAAAAATTTATCTTTTTGGTTAAAAATTTAACTATTTGAATGAAAATTCGTTTCTGCTCATTGAAAAATAAATTTTTCAATTGAAATTTGAACTATTTCATTTTTTGTTAAGAACTGAGCTTTTTTAATAGAAAAATCAACTATTTGCTTGAGGATTTACATTTTTGAATGAAAATTCGTCTTTTTTTTGTTGAATTACACTATTTTTTTCTTATAAAAATAAAAATATTTTCTAGTTAAAATATCAACTATTACATTTTCAGTTGATAATTTATCATTTTTGGTTCAAAATTCAACTACAGAATTGAAAGTGGAACTACTTTATTACGAATTAATGTTTTTGTTAATGATTAATTATTTTATATAAAAAATCATCTTTATTGTTCAAGAATAAACTATTTTGTTGAAAATTTCTTCTTTTTTGGTAAAAAAAAATCAACTACTGAATTGAAAGATAAAATACTTTTTAAAAATTGCATTCTTTTTGGTTGAAAATTCATATTTTCTGGTCGAAAATACAATTATTTTGTAGAAAGTTCATCTTCTTGGCTAAAAAATTCAACAATTTGGTAGAAAATGAAACAATTTGGTGAAAAATTAACTTTTTTTATGAAAATGTATATTTTTACTTGAAAATTTAACTATTTGCTCAAAAATTAAACTACTTTGATAAAAATTCATCTATATGGTACAAAATTAACTTTTTTCTGAAAAAATATCAATCTTGTTGGTAGAAAGTTTTCTTTTTGATTGAAAATTTAACTATTAAGCTCAAAATTAAATTTTTAAATTCGTTTTTTTTGGGTTAAAAATGGATTTTTTCATCTTAAAATTTACCTATTCCATTTTCCGATGAAAATTTATCCTTTATAAGTTAAAATTTCAACTATTTAGTATAAAATTAATATACTTTGTTGAAAATTCATTTTTTTCTGTTAGAAAATGAATCTGTTTTATTGAAAATTCATATTTTTGGTGGAAAATTGAACTATTTGGTTTAAATTAAATTATTCATTCGAAAACTTAATTATTTTGTTAAAAATTCGTCTTTTTGAGTAGAAAATTAATATTGTTTGTTAAAAATGCAGCTATTTGGTTAAGGATTCATCTATTTGGTTCAAGTTTTGCCTTTTTTCGTTGCATTTTTCGTTGTTGGAAATTAGTTTCTCAACTAAAAATTTAACAATTCCATTTTTGTTGTAAGCCTTTCTTTTTCAGTTTAAAATTTAACTGTTTAGTTGAAAATTCTTGAATTTGATATTTGGTAAAAAATTTAAATCTTTTGTTTAAAGTTCGAATATTTGGTTAAAAATTCGCCTTTTTTGATTGAATTAAACTGGTTTCAATTTACAATTAAATTTGTTGGTTGAAATATCAACTATTACATTCGTTGCTGAAAAATTAACTTTTTAGGTCGAAAATTCAAATCTTTGGTTAAAAGTTTAACTGCTTTCTTAAAAATTAATTTTTTTGTTACAAATTTATAATTTGAGTGAGAAATTTATCTCTTAGAAAATTAGTTTTTAGTTTCAAAATTCAACTATTTAGTTCAAAATTTGTCTTTTTTAGTAGAAAATTAATATTCTTGGTTGAAAATTCATCTTTTTGGTTAAAAATTCAATTATTTGGTTGCAAATTTACCCTTTTTGTCGCAATATCATCTTTTTGGCTTGAAAATTTAACATTTTGGTTGAAATTATTTTCTTTCTTGACTGAAAAATATTTGTTGATTGAAAATGCAACTCTTGTCGAAAATTCGTCTTTTTTATATAAAAATTCATCTCGTTTTGTAGTAATTTGATCTTCTTTGGAAAATCTTTTCTTGGTTAAAATATCAGATATCACACTTTTTATTAAGAATTATTTTTGAAGATTCATAATTCAAAGGAGAAATTCATCTCTTTCGTTGAAAATTGGACTATTTTTATATGATCTAGTTTATTTTCATAATTTTCTTAAAAAAGTAAACATTTAATTACTTTGTTGAAAATTTAACTTTTTTGTAGAAAATTCAACTTTTTTGTAGAAAACTCAACTTTTTTGTAGAAAATTCGTTAGTTTGACTCAAAAAGTTCAAAAATATGGTAGAAACTTCATCTGTATTGTTGCAAATTATTTTTTTTTATTAAAACTTGATGTAATTTTTTGAAAATTGAACTAACTGAATACAAAATTACGTGTTTACGGAAAGTTTGTTAAATGTGTTTCTTTATTTTCCAAATTAATCTTTTTGTTATTGCAATTTCAATTTTTTTGTTGCAGAGTCTTGTATTTTAATGAAAATTCGTTTTTTTTTTTGAAAATTTAATCTTCTGGATTGAAAATTCAACTTCTTAATTGCAAGTGGAACTATTTCGTTAAAAATTCATTGATTGATTGAAACTTAAACTATTTGACTAAAAGTTTGTTTGGATAATTAAAAACAACTGATTCCATTAGTAAGTCAAATTAACTGACTAGAAAAGTATCTTTTGACTGCTTCGTCAGTCATCGGAACGGCATTATTTAGATCAGTCAAAACTGATTTTGAATCAGTCACTTTTGACTGATTTTGAATCAGTCACTTTTGACTGGTTTTAACTCAGTCACTTTTGACTGATTTTGAATCAGTCACTTTTTAATGATTTTGAATCATTCACTTTTTACTGATTTTGAATCAGTCACTTTTTACTGATTTTGAATCAGTCACTTTTTAATGATTTTGAATCAGTCACTTTTTACTGATTTTGAATCAGTCACTTTTTACTGATTTTGAATCAGTCACTTTTTACTGATTTTGAATCAGTCACTTTTTAATGATTCAAATCTAGAGTAGGAGAAATTCCAGGTCGACATAAAATATCCTTGTAGAGCTAATATATTAGCGAAGGTGCCGGAAACCTGTAGATGTAGGATAGAGTTGGCGGAAATTTTAGCTTTGGACCCTTCTCACAGAGAAGAGTCCGTAACGAGCCTCGCTGACCAAACGTGCCTTATCGGGCTCGTAAATCTATCGAAATAGCCATGTACTTAGGTGATTTCCTTCAAACAGCAAGGTGCGAGCTGTTGATTTTTTACACTTTATTCTTTAGCCTCGATAAATGTTTGCTAGAGCGGTAATAAAGTGGACACGACAATTATGGGTTCTCAAGTGTTTTTGCGAAAAGGGATGACAGGGGGGATGAGGGGATTGAGGGGATGCCTGCAGGTCACAGAACCTGTGTTATTACATTCTCATTTTTTGCTGTTTTAACAAACTTTTCATTACTCTCTTCAATATCCCCACTACTGCCACGCTAACCGAGTCATGTACATGCTATCTCTCTATGCACTCTCTCTCTCTGCACTCTCTAAATCTCCCTCTATTCACTCTCTTGCTATGAGATATCCCCACTACTACGCCACTATGCAAGCTCCTTTGCACTCATGCGCGTCCTCAATGTATGAGTGTACTCTATATGACGCCAACAGCACTCAAAATTTCTCTTCTGCCGTGTGGCCCCACTACTACACACAATTTTTTTGTTCTAGGAGCCATGCATGAATTACGTGAAGCTTTTTTCTGAAATTTTGAACCACGTAGCCACCTTCGTTAGGGTCTGTAAATTTTAATACCCCCCATCTTCCGTAATTTTCGGCGACTACATTTTTTTCGTGAATTTAATCATGTCTGTTTCTTATAAACTAACGCACTTTATTATTTATAAATGGCGCACTTCATTCTTTGGCCTCTATAAATGTTTGCTAGAGCGGTAATAAAGTGGACACGACAATTACGGGTTTTCAAGTATTTTTGCGAAAAGGGTTGACAGTGGGGTTGGGGGGATGCCTGCAGATCACAGAACCTGTGTTATTGCATTCTCATTTTTTGCTGCTTTAACAAACTTTTCATTGCTTTTTTTTTAAGTGAAACTTCTTTTGAGACGGGAGTGAATTGAAAAAAACTACCGAACGTACGAAAGAATGTCTCTATCTCTCTCTTACAAGTATACTTTCTATACCTTATCTCTGTAATCGTGTCTCCCTTTTATGCGTCGATTCGCAATTGCTTTGAAGACTCCTCTTCGATATCCCCACTACTGCCACGCTGACCAAGTCACGTACATGCTCTCTCTATCTCTGCACTCTCTTCCTCTCCCTCTCCCTCCATTCACTCTCTTACTATGGGATATCCCCACTACCACACCACTATTCAAGCACCTTTGCACTCATGCGCGTCCTCTATGTATAAGTGTACTCTATATGACGTCAAGGGAACTTAAAGTTTCTCTTTTGCCAAGTGGCCCCACTGTCACACACAATTTTTTTGTTCCAGGAGCCATGCATTAATTACATACAGTTTTTTTTCTGAAATTTTGAACCACGTAGCTACCTTCCTTAGTGTTTGTCAGTTTTACAAAACGAGATGAAATTTTATATAAAAAAGGCGATTTTTCGACCAGAGCTGCATTTTCAATCAACAACTATTTTTCAGTCAAGAAAGACAATAAATTTCATCCTAATTTTCTACTAAAAAAGACAAATTTTCAACTAAAAAGTTGAATTTTAAAACTAGAAAGATCTGTTAATACCCAAAAATGGAATAGTTAAATTTTCATTTTAAAAAATAATTTTCAATAAAAAAAACTAATTTTTGAAGAGATCAATTTCTCACTAAAATTATTATGGATCTGTAACAAACAAATTAATTTTTAAGAAAGTAGTTCAACTTTGAACCAAAGAGTTGGATTTTCGACCTGAAAGGATTAATTTTCAACAAAAAATGTAATAGTTGATATTTCAACCAAAAAAATTTAATTTTAAATTAAAACCAAAAGACGCAGTTTCAATGAAATTCGCGAATTTTCAACTAAAGAGTTAAATTTGCAACTGGAAAAGAAAGCCTTACAACGAAAAATGGAATTCTTAAATTTTTATTTATTAAACTAATTTTCAACAACAAGAAACGCAACAACAAAAGGCAAAATTTAAACCAAATAATTATCTCCTCAACCAAATAGATGAATTTTTAACGAACAAGATTAATTTTCTACCCAAATCGACGAATTTTTAACAAAATAATTAAATTTTCGAATAAATAGTTTACTTTTTAACCAAATAGTTTAATTTTCTACCAAAAATATGAATTTTCAACAAAAAAGTTAATTTTCAATAAAATAGTTTAATTTTCTGCCAAATTGTCGAATTTTTAAACCAAATAGGTAAATTTTCAACAAATTAGTTAAGTTTTTGAAAGAACAGTTCATATTTTCACAAAATTAAATTTTCAACCGAATAATTAAATTCTTAACAAAATATTTAAATTTTTTACCAAATAGCTGGATTTTTGACCTACAAAGATAATTTTTAGCAAACAAGATTAATTTTCTACCCAAATAGACGCATTTCCATCAGAATAGTTAAGTTTTCAAATTAATAGTTTAATTTTCAACCACAGTGATTAAATTTTTAACCGAAAATATGGACTTCCAACAAAAAAGTTACTTTTCAAACAAACAGTTTAATTTTCTACCATATTGTTTAATTTTTTACTGAAGGGTTGAATTTTCAAACCAAGAAGACGAATTTTCAAACAGAAAATATGAATTTTCGACAAAAAAATTTATTTGCGACCAAATAGTTGAATTTTTAACTGAAATGATAAATCTTCAATAAAAAGAGGGTTTTTGACAAAGCAATTCATCTTTAAACCAAGTAGTTGATTTTTAAACCAAAAAAATTAATTCTCAGCGAAAAATGTAGTAGGTCTCATTTGAACAAGAAAATGTTTTTTTTATTTCAAATCAAAAAATGCTGAATTCGACCAAAAAAGAGAAATTTTCAAGAAAATGATTGAATCCTCAACCCAAAGAGATTAATTTTTAACCAATCCGTTGCATTTTTAACCAAAAAGGAGGAATTTTTGGACAAAAATATCAATTTTCAGTGAAGAGTATTGATTTTCAAAAAGAAAAAAAAAGAAAAAAATAGTTTAATTTTCAATCCGTTAAATATAATAATTTATTAAATTATTTAATTGGTTTGAAAAAAAATGTTATAGTCTAAATATTTGAAAAACATTATTAAGGAATTTAAAATTAGGATATTTCATTCACTTCGGATGATGAATATATTTGGGCTTCGCATGCCAGATTCCAATTAAAGCTGTCACAATATTTTGAAGACTCATGTTTTTTTACGCATTTTTTGTCTAGTCATTTTTCCTTAAGGCTATATTTGCCATATAATTAAATTTTTTTCGTGTGTATGATTGCTTGTAGGACTGCACTACTTGCGGTCACTTTATAAATCATGATTCATCATTTATATAGCAAAATAAGGATTTTAGGGGTTGAGGGTAATAGGGTTTTAGGGTTATAAAATAATTGGATAATATTGTTTTGGTGTAATTTGGTTTTAAGGTCATAGGATTTGAGGTTAATAGGGTAATTGGTTTTTAGGGTAATATAGCATTAGGGTAACAGGGTTTTAAAGTAATTGGATATTATGGTTTTTGGCTATTAGGGTTTTTCTGGTAATAGAGTTTTTAAGGATTGGGGTAATATGGTGATACTGTAATTGGATTTTAGGGTAATAGAGTTATTTGGTAATAGGTTTTTAGGTCTTTAGGGTAACAGTATATTAGGGTGATTAGGTAATAGGGTTTAAGGTTATAAAATAATTGGATAATATTGTTTTAGGGTAATTTGGTTTTAGGGTCATAGGATTTGAGGTTATTAGGGTAATTGGTTTAGATTAAATAGTTTTTAGGGTTATATAGCATTGGGCTAACAGGGTTTTAGAGTAATTGGATATAATGGTTTTAGGCTAATAGGGTTTTTTTGGTAATAGAGTTTTAAGGTCATAGGATTTGAGGTAATTAGGATAATTGGTTTTTAGGGTTATATAGAATTAGGGTAATAGGGTTTCAGAGTGATTGAATATAATGGTTTTAGACTATTAGGGTTTTTCTGGTAATAGGGTTTTAAGGTGATGGGGTAATATGGTGATACTTTAATATGGTTTTAGGGAAATAGAGTTATTAGGCAATAGGGTTTTAGGTCTT